>JAWPHD010009174.1:0-106852 GCA_037043455.1 Cyrtodaria siliqua
TCAGTAAAGTTAATTTTGATGTGGATGATTTTATGGAAAATATTTGTGAGAGGATTTACTGATTATCGTGCTCATTCAAAATAACAGTGAAATTGGATATTTGGACTAAACCAGAATTATTGGAAATTAATTTAGACAGAAAGGACATTGACTGTTTTGGGATTAAAGAGACACTTACTATTTTGGATTAAAGAAACACTTACTTTTTGAATTTTTATTAATGAAAAACTGGATTTGTGTATTCTGTAAGTGAATATTTTATGTAATAAATGTGTTGGTTATATGTTTGTGTGGCTGGTTTTGCTTCCTTTCTTGTTACATTTTACTCGTAAAAGAAATTGTGGGCTGCTCCGGGATTGAAACATTTTCGGTGCTTTAATAATTTATACATTGCTTTTGGCAATAATGAATAAATAATAAAAGCACAATATCAATTGTAGTAAATTTGTACATTTTGTACATTTTCAATATTATAAAGAGTGAAATAAGCTACAATCAAAATGGTTTTTGAACTTGAGATATTTGTTGCTACGCCTACCCAGGAGGAGTTTGATTCACTTAAAAAAGATGAATTTCTCTTGCTTGCAAAACATTATAAGTTATCGAAATGTAAATCTTCTATGAGACAATCAGAGATTAAACATATGTTGGTGCACTTTTTGCTTGATGAAGAAAATCTTTGGAAAGGAAGCATTACAACTGTTGGTGGAAACAGAACATGATTTAAAATTAAACGAAATTGAGTTATAAAATAGAAAAGTTGAAAATGGAAAGAGAAATGAAAGAAAAGGAAATGGAAATGAAATTAAAGGAAGGAAAAGAAAGACGAAGAATTTGAATTAGAGATGCGGGAAATAGATTTGGCAAGCAAGGCAAGTTCACCTTCACCGCCACTCTCCCACTCATTCAGCTCTCTTATATGGCTTTTATATCTTTTCTATGGTTAACAGACTGTGACTCCTGTAAGTGGCAAGAAGCATGCTTTACAACTTGAATTCCTAGAGAACTCGTCTGAAAAACAAAGTTCCTCATACCAAACTGTTAAAGATATTATCTTGAAAGCTTATAAATTGTTACCAAAGGCATATAGGCGGAAGTTTAGAAATTGTAAAAATGAAAGTGATCAAACACGCTCAATTTGCTTGAACCAAAGAACAATATTTTGATGGATGTTATACATCCAAGACAATTGAGCGCAATCATAATAAGTTAAGGCAACTTATTTTAATTGAAGAGTTCAAAAAGTGTATTAACAATGATGTTAAATCCTATTTAGATGATCAAAAGGCTGAAACTTTGGAAGATGCTGCACGTTTGGCGGATGATTATTTGCTAACTCACACGGTTTCTTTCGTTCAAGTCAATCCCTCAGCAGCATTCTTCATTTACGAAACCTTTTCACTCGTACGACAGTAAGCCTCAGTCTGGTTCATTAAGTATATAATGAGCATACTGATCAAAAATCCTTATCTCAAATTACTTGCAATTATTGCAAAAGGAAAGGTCACCTCATTTCTGAGTGCTTTACTTCGAAAAGGAAGCAACAACAAAAAGAAGGTGTAAAACCTACTGGTCTCACCTCTTTAAGGTCTAAACCCCAGTCTTGTGTTGGAAACAATGCAGTGTTTGAGGTCAGGAAATCGCAGTCTGATTCTGTTATGGATACTTATGAACCATTCCTGTCTGAAGGTTCTATATCACTTATTGGTGATTCAACCAAACCTATCCGTATTAAAATATTGCGTGACAAAGGAGCTTCTCAATATATCTCTTATATTAGCAGGTACGCTGTCTTTTTCTGAGAAGACTTATTCTGGTACTAATGTAATTATTCAAGGGGTAGAGTGCGGTTATTTGACTGTACCTTTCCATAATATTTATTTGTTATCATATTTGGTTACTAGACTTGTGGCTGTGGGAATAAGATCTTCTTTGCCATTTGAATGTGTCTATTTGTTACTAGGCAATGACCTAGCTCCTTTTTTTAGATCAATCCCCTGATCCCGTTGAACAGGAAATACCTGATTTGTATCCGGCTTGTGCAGTTACCTGAGCTAAGGTAGAAAGAGCCATTTAGGATTATCTTTCTTCTGACATTGACTTGGCTGATACTTGTATTGGTCAGTCTTATAATACAGAGGTAAAAAATCTCTTGATATTAGCCCATCTGAATCTCAGACGGACTACAGTGAAAATAACATTCACTTACCAGATCATTCTCCTTCTATTAGTTTAAATGACAAAGATCATGACAAACTATCGAGATCACAACTTATAAGTGAACACCATAGAGATTCTGTGATTTCTAGCTTATTTGATAGGGACGTTAGTGAAGAAGAAGCTTCACAAGTCCCAGTTTGTTATTTTACTAAACATGGGATTCTGATGAGAAAATGGCGACCACCTGATGTCCCCGCTGATGATGAATGGACTGTCAACTACCGAATTGTGGTTCCTAGTTCATATCGTCTTGAAATTCTCAGTTTGGCCCATGAAAACTATGTCTGGTCATTTAGGCATCAATAAGACATCTCACAATAGTTTGTGTCATTTCTTACTGGCCAAATCTCAAAAAGGATGTTTCACAATACTGTAGGTATTGTCATACATGTCAAATGGTAGGAAAACCCATCTTCAATCTATTCCTGCATTTGATGAACCTTTCAGTAAAATAATCGTGGACTGTGTTGGCCTCTTGCCTAAGACCAAGTCTGGTAATCAATATCTACTGACGATTATGCATGCGTCAACACGATTTCCTGAAGTTATTCCACTCAAGAATATTAAGACAAAGTCTATTGTGAAGGCTCTGGTCAAGTTTTTCACATTAGATGGCCTTCCAAAATATATCCAGTCTGATCAAGGGTCAAATTTCATGTCTGATATATTTCAACAGGTCATGTTTGAGTTAGGCATTCAACCGTTTTAATCTTCGGCTTATCATCCGGAGAGTCAAAGTGCTGTAGAAAGATTCCAACAGACACTGACAAACATGATTAGGTCATATTGTTTTGACACTAACAAAGACTGGGATGAAGCTATCCACGTGTGCTTTTTGCCGTTAGAGAGTATGTTCAAGAATCGCTGGGTTTCAGCCCATTTGAACTAGTTTTGGTCACACTGTTCGTGGACCACTGTTACTTAAAGAGAAAATTCTCTCAGAAGAAGACACTTCTTTGAATCTTCTACAGGACGTGTCTGATTTTAGACACAAACTGTCAAAAGCTTGTGAGGTAGCTCAGTCTAATCTAAAATCATCTCAATCAAAAATGAAAACAATGTATGATTTGACAGCTCAAGAAAGAAATTTGAAACCTGGTGATAACGTTCTTGCTTTATTAGGAACCGACCATTTTGACTCAATGTTTGCGTCGAGGTTGGTTTTCGGTTGCTGGCCAAGTTCTGTTATTTCAGTAAAAACTGGTCAGTGAAATTTGAAATATGTCATCAGTGCCATCAAGGACACTGGTAGACACATATTCCATAACTCTGTATGGCATTTAAACAAAAGCATGGCCCTTTTATTACTTTGAATTTCTTGATTAAGTTCTTTTTTGGCAAGTCCACTTATTTTCACAAATGGAAGTCGTACATCAACAAAACTTCAGTAAAGCTTGAAATATCAATGGCACTAGTAGAGACATGTTCCATATTAACTCTGTATTGTATTTAAGCAAAGATGTTCTGTTTTCGACTTCAAATATTTAGGCAAGTCTTTTATTTCAATAGGTGATTGTTAATTATAAATAAAACTTCAGTAAAGCGTGAATGCTAGCAGACACATGTTCCATAACTCTGTATTGCATTTTAGCAAAAGTATGGCCCTTTTTCTGGATAAATATTTTCTGTATTGTATTTTAGAAAATGTGTAGCCTATTTTCGACTAAGAATTTCTTTTATTGTATTTGTTGGCAAGTCCATTTATTTAAATACCCATTAGCCATATATCTCTGCCAAAGGAGCTTGACAAGTGTCTACACTTACAGACACAGGTTTCATAACTTTTTATTTCATTTTAGCCAGATGATATTTTCTTTTTCAACTTAGAGTTTGAGTTAAAAAAAATTAAGCAGCTTCATACTCACTGCATACATCCAGTAACAATGGCAAGCCTGTAAATGTCATTAGCCCCATAAACCCCACACCTTTCCATCACCCCAGATAGACAAATAATTATTCTATTCTTTATGGTTTCTCTTCAGTTACCATGTATGCACCCTGTTCTCTTCCCAGCCCCTTCCCAACACCCTCCCCTCAACCCCTATCCACACTCCACCTTATACTCCCCCAATGCAAATATTGTGTTATTTCTGGGGGGTTTTCCTATTCAGTAACACTTCACTTCCCCTTCCCACCCTCTTCAAGTTCATATTCTTTCTGGGGTATTGAAGGTCTTACTTTGATATTTGGTAAATCTGTTTACTGACCACCTGCTCCCCGCACCCCTACACCCTCACTTCAGTCACCACCACCTATAACCTCCACACAATAAAGACTTGATCTTGTAAATGAACTGCACCATTGTTGGTGAGACAGAAGTGTCAGTGCCCTTGTTTAGAATTGACTTTGAATAGTCGAGAATACTGTCCTTTCGACAGCTCTTGTTTAATATGGATCTTTCCATATTTGGTGGATAGCATTTCATGTGCTGGTGTTACTGTTTAGTTATGCTTGTACTAACTTATTGTCTGCTTTCTATGTGAGTCCCATTTTGCTCTTCTAAATTATGAATTGATTGGACGTTTTGTTTGGTGGTATAGGGGATTGTTTTGTACTGGGCAATGACTACCATCATACCATTCTTACTAACACTGGCATATAGCGCATAGCTTTGTCTATAACCTGGAATTACATGTGGTTGAAGCTGCATTTTAAGTCCACTTACTTGTTGATGATATTCACAAAGTCCATCGCACAAGTAACAGGACCCTTGTATTGTATTACCATGACCACTGCATACCACATTGATTACTAACATGTTCAAAGTACATCACATGTATAATAATCATGGCTACTCTTTACCACATTTTCTACTGCCAGTACCACTGTATATTGCAAGTATTACTACCATGACCACTGTATATCACAAGTATTACTACCATGACCACTGTATATCACATTTAGTACTACCAAGACTACTAAGACTAAATATCACATTTATTACTACCGTGACCACTGAATACCCCATTCATTACTACCATGACCAATGAATTCCCCATGCATTACTACCATGAGCTATGCATACTATATTTATTAATACCATGACTACTGATACCATATGTATTTATAATATACCTCATGTCAAACACCCATGTTAAATGTCCATAGACTGTTATTTTGCCATTTTGTAATATCTCATATCGCTTGTAAGGTCTCCATGGAGTGAGTCACTGAATGCTACTGTTTTTTTGTAATGTCACCACAGTATTATTACTGTCATGATTGAAGTCAAAGAAAGTTTATAATTATGTATTGGGATGTCCTATGCTGAAAAGTGTATGTATACATATGCAAATGAAAATCAGTGAACATTTACTAAAATGGCTGACAGTTTGTACAACTTTCTGAAGATGATTTGAAGTTTACTCGTGAGTTCACAGCTAAAGATTCCGAAAGAACACAAAGAACCATCCGCCAAATAATATGTTCTAGGTGCTGAGAATAGTGATTTTGAACAGAGAGAAGTAACCATGTTTTCACATGTTTTATTGCAAACATATTTTTCAGTATAATAAAATAAATAGCCTTAGAAGGTTGACACATATTCACAGTCACCCTCACAGGATTGCAATATTTACATACTACCATGACAAATGTATATCACATTTAGGCCATTATTTTTTATTATTTGTTTTAAGAACCATCAAGAAAGAGAATATCTGTTACTGTAGGAGGAAGAGTAAACAATAAACTATCAAATTTCCTATGGAAAAATAAAATACCAAATTTCGGTTTGTCGTAGGAGAGTTCGTAAAATGAATTATCAAAAAAATGGCCTTATTACAACCATGACTTATGTATAACACATTAATTATAACCATGAATTTATAGGAAAATCATGTTCAGTGTATACCAGATTACTACCATGATCACTTTATAACACTTTATACAAAACATTTACTACCATCATTGAGAGTGTACACCACATTTATAACTGCCATGACTAATGTATACCACATGTATTACTACCATGATCTATGCACATCACATTTATTACAACCATGAATACTATCACTGTCTGCTACAACTCATTTCAACTGGAGATTTCGATAAATTTCTGAGCAGAAGTTGTGGATGTAGCCAGATTGAGGTTAAACATTTCCATCTTGAATCCAGAGGCTGATGAAGTAGATCTACATTTAGCATAAAGACTGAAGAGGGAGCCATATTATTTTTACCTCTAATTGGACTCACAGCCAGATTTTCTTTCCAAGAATGTGAGATATGGCTGGATTTTTTTTCCATCAATTTGAGGGACTGTTTATTTTTTTCCCCTCAATTCAGAGCAGGATATTTTTTTTCAGCAATTCAAGGGTCAGATTATTTTTTCAGTAAATTCTTTCTCTCCCCCTCCCCCCCCCCCCCTCCCACACACACAACCCCACCACCGCCACCATCCCCACGCCTACCCCAGAAATAAAAATGTTCGTTACTTTACCTATTACTGGAATGCTTTACCAGCTAGATATCACGGTCAGTCATTTAAATGATATTATCAATACACCTGGAAGGCGAAAGCAACGTCAACTTTGTCATATCAATATGTTAAAGGAATACATTGACAAAGATAGCCTTTCTTCACATTTAGTTAATGTATACTCTGTAAAAAAGGTTTTGGACCATGGCAGTGTTCGAACCCGTACAATGATCGCTGAACCATGACATTCGACCATAACCCTTATTATCTCAGTTGATAATTCACAATATATCAGCAATCAACAATAATTATCGTTTACAATGAAGGTTTGCGAAAAAATAATAATATTTTTATTGGTTACTCGGATGTGTCCGTAACTGTTACTATTTATGGACTTTGCAACATTTTTTACAGACCCTTTGTGTGTTCGCGATATTTTTTAAATATCAAATCTTGTTTGGAATTTAATGTTTCTGATACCAAATCAACCGGGTAGGGTAGACCTTGGTTACTAAAAAAAGATACTTAACTTCTGTCCACTAGTTTTATTTTTATATGACTTTATATACCCTGGTCCAAATCTTTTTTTACCGAGTATAGTTTGCTCTGTCCCACTTGAAAATTCCAGTGACGGATTACAGAATGAGAATGAGCAATTTGACATTGAACCAAGTAAAAGTGACTGGAGTTCACCTGTATTCTTGTGGCGAAACCGGATAATACATACGGATATGTACTGACTACAGAAAAGTCAACAGTATCACCAAAACTGATTCATTTCCAATTCCACGAATTGACGACTGTATTGACAAAATTGGAAATGCAAAATACTTTACAAAATTTGATCTTTCACATCAGTTATTATATAACAGTGAACGATATCATGTTATGGCCCGCGGGAATTTTTTATTTACAATGTATCGTTTTACTGAGATGACAACAGCGTCATAGTGAGGTTTGGAGCACCATAGAACCTGTACAAATCTGCAGAGGCCTGTTTTACCTTTGACCGTTCTGAGGCGGTAGCCCTGTTGTCAACCCTATTATGTTGTGATGTCATAAACCTTGCCTTTTATTCCTCTTTGTTTCAATGCGTGTCTTTGGTTGACTGTGGTCCTTGAATTCTACATTTCCTGTTTGACTTGTTTTATCTACTTTTCTGGTAAACAAGAGCAGCAAATAGATTATGCAACAGAACATTAATTGGTGTCCTTTTCATCAATGTCATCCAAATTGTATATTATTCGAATGTGTATTATTTATATTGTTATTTTATTTGTAGAAATCATGTAGAGTGAACAAATGTGGCTAAATATCACTCTGGGAACATAGTCAACGATACAGAAACATATATAGTCAACATGCATTTTCATTATGCTTTGAAACAAATTTGCTTCGATTATTCAGCGTAAACATGTATTATTAGGCTGAAAAAATATGTATAATAGTACAATTATTTGTATAGCGAAGTTATATACATCTATATTACTCCTGAAAGGATACATCAAGAGTATTTGTAGTATAGTGAAACCTGTATTAAGGGATGATTACATTGTTCTCTAACACATGTGGTCTCTTAGAACAGGTGCAGTTCACATGTATTAATTTGAAACAATAAAACTGGGAACTGAAACGGTGGCAAACTATCAGGGAACGTAATTCAGTGTTTAATAAACGATACAACCATGTACACAACGTATAACTTTGAAGCAACGTATATGTATTTTAAATTCAATCCATGAACTCCTTTAATTAACTGACAATGTCTTAATTCAAGGAAAATAACATGTTCGACTTTGACCTAGATAGTAACGATAAACCATGTATAAACACATTGGTTTGGATCAATCCTGTTCTTTAAAACTAATTGACCGAAGACCAGTAATTGTAACTATACGCACGTGTGTATGTACACGTGCACATACATAATCAACACATTTACATACCCTACGTAGCTGTAAGAATCATAGCTACTATGGTGTGAACCTACCAAATAGCTATAATTCCGTAGTTCTGACATACAGGTTGGGTATCTGGAAAGACACCATCCGCGTTTTCTGGTGAGACTCTGAAGACATCACGCAATTCCTGCATAAACAACCGTCAATTGCCTAAATCTTAAATACCACACGTCCGTATATAACATTAACCAAAGAGAAGGATCTCACTTCGATCAACCCATTAATAAAAATAAGTGCGTGAGGATGAGAATATGAATAATACAACTGGTTACATTCACTAATAATTGAATCTTTCGTCTAGCAAAGATGCGTGTGTCGTTAAAAAGCTCTTGTTCGAAATTCTTTTTCATTTTACATTGATGTTTTTATGCCCCCGCCAAAAATGGTGGGAGCTATACTTTGTTGGCTTGTCTGTTCGTTTGCACGTCGTTTTTGCACCATATTTTATTTGTTGATTACTAAGGTCGTACACAAATATTCCGTCATATTTCTGATCACCTGCGACCACAAGGTCAAGGTCACACACTTGGAAGTGTTGTGTTTACGTCTACTTTCAGTGAAGTGGTAAAGTTAAATGTTTCGCTCATATTCTTAAAATGCTTTCAAAAAATACTTTCATACTTTTTTTTGTTGGTTACTAAGGTCTTACAAAAACATTCCATCAATTCTTTGATCACCTGCGACAACAAGGTCAATGTTAAACAATTAGAAGTTTTGCGTTTAGGTCAGCTTTCAGTAAAATGTTAATTTTATATTTTTGCTAATTATGTCAGACTGCTTTCATGTACTGCATTCATAATTATTTTTTATTACTAATATTTTACAACATTCCGTCATTTTTTCGATCTAGGTCACACACTTTCAGTAAAATGTTAGATTCTCAGATTGCTTTCATGTACTATTTCCAAATATTTGTTGATTAATAAGGCAGTACACTAACATTCTCTCATATATCCAATCGCCTGTGACCACAAGGTCAATGTCACACTTAGAATGTTTACTTTGAAAAAAATGAGATATAGGGTCCTATAGAAACCACAGCGTCCTAGCGCAATGGCATCGTAGGTCCACAATGTACTGCAAACAAGGACTTGAAAATACAATGAAAGAGACAAAAAAACAACAGAAAGGGTGGTGAAGACAAGGTTACCGACTTGGAACGGTCAGTAGGCAATAAGGCCTACTGGTTAGCTTGAATCGATTTTATATGCGCACAATCCTCGCTATTATCATGTCTTCAATGCCCAAATAGACAAGACAGTGTAATCAAAACTACATCCCATCAAAAGGAATTCTCTAACAATAAAGTCCACATCCTGAGAAAATAACTAAAGAAACACATACAAAATAATAAACATCTCAGGATGCATTCCGTAAAATGTTAATTTACATGCACTGGGTGTTCTTCAGTGGGGGTATTAGTCGGATATCCGACATTTCCAGTTAATAATTTTCTCTAGCTTAAATTCATAACTTTCGCATGAAAGACTCAAACTAATTAGACAAATCAATTATCAATAATCTTACGTACGTCCACATTTGAGTAGAAGGTCCATAAGGTGATAATCGTTCATGCTAAGCTGAGTTGAGCAATTTAGGAATCAACTTTTCAGTATTTATTGACATTCACACTAGCGTTTGTTTAGTGCTGTGTGGCGGCCGTAAAAAGTCGCCCCAAATACAAATCAGTAGTGTTATTATTTACTGGTCCTTTGGGATCAACAAGTCCATTCTGTGTTGCTTTAAAGTAGAATAAGCCGGTGCTAGGAGGCGTGAGAGGTGTTGCATCTTATAATTACCTCTGATGAACAGACTCAATAAACAGAGTCTGCTACTTTTCTCTCTTGTTTGTGTTTGTTGTTTCCAAAGGATCACCTTTTCAGTATTTATTGACATTTATACTAGCGTTTACTAGCCCCGACTACAATTCAGTAGTGGTAACATTATTTACTGGTCCTTTGGGATCATCAAGCCCATTACGTTTTGCTTTAAAGAAGACTATCGCTTAAGCCGGTGCTAGGAGGCATGATGAGGCATGATGAGGTGTTGCATCTTTCATGAACAGACTCAATAAAACCGAGTCTGCTACTTTTCTCTCTTGTTTGTGTTTGTTGTTTCTAAAGGATCATCTTTTCAGTATTTATTATAAAGACAATTACATTTAGCGATTAGGGTGTATGTACATTTATGTATCTTCTTTTCATGCTGCCTATTTTTTGTCTTAAAAAAAACAATATGATAACATATGTTTTAAATTATGATCAAAGACATATACAGAAAAAATATCGGAGTAAAATCCTTTATTTTCTTATTTTCGCCTAGTGAATATCTCTGCATCTCGGAAACTGGTAACTAATAGCCAGACTTGTTCAACGTTTTGTTTCCTGTGCCACAATTCTTAAATGACAACTGTACGTAGTTTATGCGTCCAATGACATTCTCGGGGAGTTGGATTTAAGAAATAAAATATTTCCAGCGGGTTTATGTTGTCCCAGATCAAATCCTGGTGGGCGGGACTTGAAGACCATCGATACCAAGGGCCGTAGGCCCGCGGTTTCGATGTGTTTCAAGTCCCAACCACCAGGCTTTGATCTCGCACAATATAAACCTGCTGGAAATATTTTATTTTTTATCTGACATGTATTTTTATGTATTATATACACACATTTTCGAGAGAGTAAACATAATCCAAACACATTCTCACAACTTACATCGTAATCGTACGTCCATCTCTCATCACCAAACAAAGACAATATACAGCTTTATCGTGTTTCTAACAAGATCACTTTGTTGTTTGAACGTAACGTTGCCACAAAATAACGTAATCTTGTTTTGGATGTTTTTCGACGCTGAAAATCGTTTAAAATGACGTTCAAACGGTTGAAGGAATGACGTGACGTCAGAGGTTTATATAGTTTTTTTAAAAACTCCTCAATAGCTAATCAGCATTGAGTATTTTCATAAACCAATATTATATTACAAGATCAAGTACTGCCATATCAGGAATGTAAATGTCAACAGATGGCTCATATATCTCGTGATCTACCAAAGGAACCACTAAACCTGAAAATATTATCTTCAAAACAACAAGATATTTTCAACAGAGGGTGAACAGTTTCGTCTCTTTTTTTCTCTAAAGTGTGAATCCGAACAGGCATTTTGTTATTTAGTTTGACACATGTATTTGACCTATAAATGGTGAAATAAACTGCTTTATGATCAGAGCCAAAATTTGTTCCATGGTAATATTTTCAAACAAGATGGCAATTAGGACCTGTATCGCTCTACTTGCTAAAGCTGCCATGACAGTTTGGAGATCGCTGAGCCCGATACTTATATTTAGATATCGGTGGTACATTTTCAAATTTTTTTGTTTCAATTCGTGGTTCCACTATTAAGGCCGATAAAGGCTCTTGGTATTGTTTAACCACCAAGAGGATATGTTGTCTGCTTTTTAATTTAGTATTTTGACTGTTACTTGTGATGCGCAGGCTTCATAACCGCTGCTCCCAACTAAATTCCATTTTGTTTATTTCGCTCTTCGTGGCATATACTTTTATTAGATATTCATGATATTGGGACCATACGCCGCTGGACATGAAATAATGCCCTTAATGACAGTAAATATGGCATGTCCACCGCCATATGCATGCCATCTTCGGGATGGTTAAATTTTGTACTATTGATTTTACGAATATTGAGATCAGCTCAACCCGGGACTAGGGGGCGTGAATGGTAGTAAGCATATTTCACTACCGTTCATGAACAGTCTCAATCAAATCGAGACTGCAATATGTTGTATTTATCGTGTTCGGCCATTTCCAAAGGTCCACTTTCATACTCTTTTGAGAAAAATAAACCATTAAAAAAAAGATTTGTTCATTTATTATTAAATATTATGTATGTGTGCTACTGTATCGTAAATGCCAACATATTACAACAGAGTATGAGAGTGGACCTTTGATAACGATCGAAAACGATAAATACGAAATATTACAGTCTCGGTCTCACTACAACAAACATCTCCAAACTTTTAACTTCTTGTCTTACTGCCGTTAAAGATCACGTTAAACGATATTGTGATAAAACTTATGAAACTCTGGGATTAATTTGTTTTGGTCTATAAAAAATTCAGAAGACGTTCTTGATAAAATTTTCAATTAACGTCATGTTTCATCTATAAGCACTTATGATTTCTATACACTATATACAACTTTATCACATCATCTTATCAAAGACAAGCTAATTTCTCTTACTCAAAAAACATTCGCTGGAGAAAATACTACATTTTTGGCCTGTAATAATATTAAAGCGTGTTTTACTAACGGCAGTTTAGACAATTATATTATGTGGACTTATTGTCAACCCTTTTGTGTTTGTGATGTCGTTTGCATTTATTATTGCTTTTGCCTTCTTGTTTGTCTGTTTGCGTGTTTGTTTGTGTGTTTTGTGGTTGACTGTCCTCCTTGAATGCTACTTTCCCTGGCCGATCTTTTTATATTTCCTTTTTTTTTTGCTATGAAGATTGTGAAGCACTCATCTTTCTATTAGATAATAATTTCGTCAGGTATGGAACCACCGTTTATAGACAAATTGTTGTAATCCCTATGGGTACGAACTATGCACCACTTGTCGCAGATTTGTTTTTATTTTGCTATGAAAGAGATTTCATGTTGGGTTTTTCACCAGATACCCAGGCAGATGTTATTGAAGCCTTTAATGACACCTCTCGGTATCTGGATGACATATTGAACATTGACAACCCTTTCTTTCCAGCTATGGTTAATAATATTTATCCTAAAGAACTTCAGCTTAACAAAGCTAATATATCTGATAATAACGCTTCTTTTCTTGATTTAGATCTCTGATTGAAAATGGTGAAATAATTAGCAAAATCTATGACAGAGAGGTGATTTTAATTTTGACATTGTTAATTATCACCGCTTTGATGGGGATGTTCCCCGAGCAACTTCTTATAGGGTGTATGTGTCTATCTCAACTTTTTCGTTTTTCAAGAGCTTGTACTCGAGTTAAGGACTTTAATATTCGTAATCTTTGTATAACTAAAAAGCTACTCAATCAGGGTTACCGTTACCATAAACTTCGTAAAACCTTTGCAAAATTTTATTATCGTAGCCCTGATCTTCTTTCTAAATATAAAAGAAGTAATTTAAGGACTCTTCTGCGACAAGGATTATCACAACCTGACTTCTATGGTGATGTGATTTATAAACTTCGTAAGATTCTTGGTCATGATCACTTCCACACTATCTTTGTTAAACTTGTTAAAAAGTTTATCAAAAGAGTTATGACCCTATCACTTTGCAACGTACTGCATGCTTGATGGTGGACCCTTTTACAGTTCGCCACTATGCTTTCCTTGTACGATGAAGGGTGTGGACCCTATGATGACGCCTACCTAAAGCCCAATGGGACGGTGGCGTTTGATGTTTGTCTATGATCTTTCTTGTCGTGCCCCTAACGGTTTATTCTCTTGTTGCTCTGGTTCTGCCAAGTCATTGAGTACCTTCATTGTGGCTTTCTAGGCTATTGTTTTTTTGTATTATATTAACACGAGCATATTTGTGTTTTACTTATATTGCCTATTGATGCTGCCTTGTTGGTTAGAGATTAGAGCATGGCGGTGATTTCATTATTTACACTGTCCTGTTTTAATGGGATGACAGTAGGGTAAGTGTGAGGTTTAGTGCCCCCTAGACCCGGTTTAAACCCCCCAGTGGCCTTTGTGGCCACTGACCGTTCCAAGGCGGTACCCCTATTGTTAACCCATTTGTGTTTGTGATGTCGTTTGCATTTTCTATTACTTTTGCCTTCTCGTTTGTCTGTTTGCGTGTTTGTTTTTGTGTTTTGTGATTGACTGTCGTCCTTGTATGCTGCTTTCCCTGTCCGATATTTGTATCTTTCTTTATTGAGAATAAGTACATAATATGGGTTAAAAATGGGTTTCAGTCTGTAAGCTCGGACACAAACAAATGGTTTGACGATGATTGTGGTCAGGCTAAGCAATTATATAAAGAGGCGTTATATTTGTATGTTCTATGTATGTATGCATTTTAGTATCTCACGGGCCTATGACCTATTGATTTATGAATAAAATATTCTGCTTCTTTGTTCAATAAGAATAAATCAAGTGTAAATAGAACTACACTTGCTGACAAAAAGACTAGCTATAAATCAATACAAAAGAAAAAAAACGAGCATACAAATATAAGCAAATGAAAGAATTGGAATATATGCGACATTCAAAACCACGTGATTTTTGGAAGCTTCCTAGAAAAAATAAAAAATACTGACATCACTTTAGATGAGTTTAATACATATCTTGCGACTTAAAGACATAAAAACCTTGCAAAACTAAGTAAACTCTAAGTAAGAATAAAGCCGGTGCGAATAGTGAACGAATATTTTATATATACCTGTCATATACTGTCGGGGCATATAACTGATATTTTCAACGCGATTTTTGTTTCTGGATTTTCCCCAGAAGAGTGGACAGAAGGTTTTATAGCAGTTTTACTCAAATAGGGAGATAAAATCAATGCGAATAATTACAGAGGTATAACCCTGGTCAGTAGCATGGGAAAGCTGTTATCAAGCGTGTTGAATAAACGAATTGATAAATGGTGAGACAATAATAATACAATATCTGATGCCCAGTTTAGATACAGAAAAGGTAAATCTACGATAGATGCTGTGTTTATACTCCAAAATATCATTGAAAAAATATTAAATGGTAAAGGTAGACTGTATTGTGCATTCATAGACCTTAAAAACGCGTTCGATTCGATTAACAGAAATGCACTTTGGTTGGAATTATATTAGGTATTAATGGCAAAACGCTTAGAACTATTCGAGCCATGTATGCCATTGTTAAAAGCTGTGTTAAACATTGTGGTTCATTTTCTGATATTTTTTTTATATAACAGTTGGACTAAAGCAAGAGGAGATAATCTCGCCGATAACGTTCGCACTTTTCCTTGAATACCTAGAGTGTATTTGTATAATATTATTGAAAGCGGACTCTCTGTTAATGACATATCTCTTATTATTTTGCTTTTTGCCGATGGCATGGTTCTTTTAGATACGAGTATAAAAGATCTTCAAAGTAGTTTAAATAACTTCTATAATTATTATGAAACATGGGGTCTAGAGGTAAAAACTGATAAGTCTATCATAAGTAAAAACTGATAAGTCTAGAGTTACCGAAAATTGGTCTTTATAACGATACCATGGTCGAAGAGGTCGATGATTTTAACTACTTAGTAGTCGTGATTAACTACACAGGGTCGTTTAACCTTAACCAACAATCATTATGCGGTAAAGCGCTTAAACCTATCAATCTTTTATTCATCAATATTAAGAAAAACGAGTATGTTTGATGCTTTTGTAGTGTCTATTCTTAATTACGACAGTTAAGTGTAGGGTTTTACTAAATCCAAGGAAATTGAAAGGATACATTTAAAGTATTGTAAACAAATACTCGGTGTAAACTTATCGACAAATAATGCGGGTGTGTATGGGGAATTAGGCCGTTATCCATTATATATAAATAGACATTTAATTAATATCATTGCATAATGGCTAAGAGCGGTCACAACTGATAATGTAATTATAAAGCATGTATTTGAAAGCGCAAAAAACTATTGTGAACATGGATTAAATAATTGGGTTTCAAATGTCAAGTCATTACTGAATACTAGTGGTTTTATGTACGCATGGCTAGACCCCACCTCATTAAACCCCATACACTTTATAAAGCTATTCAAGCAACGATTGACAGATAGTTATATTCAAAACTGGTCATCCGACCTGGAAACTAATAGAGTACTGACGCTGTACAAATCTGTAAAGCATCGTTTTAACTATGATACTTATTTAGTTTTATTGCATACAAGGCGCGATCGCAGTGTTTTAATCAGATTACGTTTGTTCGCTCATAGTTTAAGGATCGAAACAAGGAGGTATTCTCGCGAAAGACTTGAAAGGAATGAAAGGATTTGTCAAATATGTAACACTAACGATACTGAGGACGAGTTCCATTTTACCTTAATATGCCCTGCTTATAATACAATCAGAAGTAAATATATCAAACGATATTACATACAAAGGCCAAGCATGTTTAAATTTATGGCTCTCATTCAGTCGTCTAACAAAAAAGAATTTATTAAGTTTAGCAAATACATTTCAGAAGCATTCTATTTAAGACGTGATAAATAACTTATAAGCTCGTTCATCCTCACGATATAAAAGTCGTTCTATTGTAATGCATTAGATTTTCTCCATATATATATTTGTTGTTTTTTTGTGTTTTTTTGTGAGTGATTGTTTTCATTCGTGTTATATGTATTTTTTCACGCAATATTTTATAAATAGGTGAAATTGTACTAATCTTGTCAATGTGTTTAAATTATATTTGTAGATGTGTATTTATATGATGAAAAACTATGTAATAGTTGAGGTCAATAAAAGTTCTTATTATTCTTCATAATACAGGCAGTATTGACGTTTTGCTACGCAACCGTGATTTGTTTTCGTCGAGAATCCATTTGCGCTGATACCGGGTTTACACCCAGTGTGAATATATGTGTTGGGTCTTGAAGGCGTTCAAATGCTTTGTATATTGTGCTTAGGTCAATGTGTTTGAGAGCTTTGATGAGGTCTGATCAAGAATTGGTTAAATATCTGAAGAAATATTTATTTTTGCACCGTTAATTAACATAACTCATTTGAAGTGATATGTTTGGATGTTGACGTACATTTAGATGACTCTGCTGACATTCTCTTCTTTAGAGCTGTCCGATTATGTAATTTATAGTCTGCTTTTTACATGTAGAATGTTAGTGTGTTGTCTTACTCGGACAGAAATCGATCGGGTGTTAGTGTTAGGTTTAATAACGTCGAAAAACGACGCATAGACGTCTTTAATAAAAAAAAAAAGAGTATGACAATGGACCTTTGCAGTCTCGGTTTGATTGAGACTGTTCATGAGTGGTAGTGAAATATGCTAGCTACCGCTCACGCCCTCTAGCCCCGGGTTGAAAACGCACGATATACCTCTACGTTAACGTTGGTTTCCCTTTTGTAAATAGGGTCAACATGCATTGTAACTATGTGAAAAATCAAATTTAAATACAGATTTTAGAGCACATTATTTTGTTAGTTTTTGGTGAATATTGCATTTTTTTTCCATCGAAAAGCGAGAAAACATCTTTCTTCTGGATGTTCCTTACAAAACGTAAAGCACGTAAAGCACCGCAAAACATTAACTTTATTCACAAAATTAATTAGTTTTGACACATCGTCAGACGGCTTCTGAAGGGTCTGTATCGCCGCCAGTGTTCATAGTGTTATTATGCAATCATAAATTCGTTCCAAGTATCATCATTCTAACAGTTCAACTTATTCCATGGAATAGAACTTTCACACGTGCAGCACGATAGATGACGTATTTAAAACTGCTTAAAGTACCCGTGCATCGTTATATCTTAAACATTCGGCATTGTGTCATTTGCCTCCTTATCCCCGAATTTCTTTCCATGTGCAAACGAAATAACTGCTTGAATAAATACGTTTTATTGTTAGGGATTTCCATTTGATGGAATATACTTTTATTTAAACTGTCTTGTCAATGTGAGCGCTGAAGAAAGGATAATAGCGAACTTGTGTACACATAAAATCGATTTAGGCTAACCGGTGGGTCATATTGCTTACTGACCGTTCTAGGTCGATCCAAGTCGATAACCCTGTCTTCACTACTCTGTGTTTTGTGTATTGTCCTTTTTCATTGTGTAATTAATTTGCTCTTTGCGGTGCCATTGCGTTTGGGTGCTGTGGTCGCTATATGACCATCTTTTCTCATATAAGAGATAATATAACGTGTTTTCTAAATAATATTAATAACCTGTGAAATTAAAGTCAGTACATCGAACTCAACTCATCGGGATCACCGCGCGCAATACCCAGGTCCGTACCTCAAAGGTCAAGGTCACACTTGCAGTTCATAGGTCAAAAACAGGTACGCATTTTCGTGTCCGGACCGTAACGTCACAACCTCTATAGGGATTTTAAATTACTTGGCACAAGTGATCACCATAACAAGACGATGTGTCGCGCGCAAAACCCAGGTCCGTACCTCAAAGGTCAAGGTCACACTTGCAGTTCATAGGTCAAAGACAGGTACGCAATTTCGCGTCCGGACCGTAACGTCACAACTCCTGCAGGGATTTTTAAATAACTTGGCACAAGTGATCACAATAACAAGACGATGTGTCGCACGCAAAACCCAGGTCTTCAAGGTCAAGGTGACACTTGGAGGTCAAAAGTCAAATTGTGTCCGGTCAATAACTCTGGCATTCATGGACGGATTTTCAAATAACTTGGCACAAGTGCTCACCACAACAAGACGATGTGTGGCGCACAAAATCCAGGTCTTGGCCCCAAGGTCAAGGTCACACTTAGAGGTCAAATGTCAAATTGTTTCCGGTCAATAACTTTGGCATGCCTGGACGGATTTTCAAATAACGTGCTCACCACAACCAAACGACGTGTCGTGCACAAAATCCAGGTCCATGGCTCCAAGGTCAAGGTCATACTTAGAGGTCAAAGGACACTTCGGGGGCATTTATCACTTACAGTGATATTTCTTGTTATACATTTCTTTTTGAGAGAGTGTACTTTCATTTATACTGTCTTATCAATGTGAGCGCCTAAGACATGATACTAGCGAGGTCGTGTACACATAAACTCCATTTAAGCTAACCAGTAAGCCGCATTGCATAATGACCGACGAGTTTTCTTGCGCACACATTTTGATAAATTATTATTATATTTAATATATATTTAATTATGTATCTAATGAACAGAATACTAGTATAATGATATACTAAAAGTAACTATTTAGTCATAACATTATTTGATATGTATAGATAAATCATTCTATGCTATTGCTTGAGTTGGTTAATATCTAAGTATTTAAATATGGTCGTATTATAAAGATAATAATTTAAGAATCCATGCAACACAATTAATTTAATAGACAAAGTAGGATATTTGTATTCTTACTATAGAGAAATATATAGTTTGTGTATGTTAAGAACCTTTATACGAAAGTATAGTAACACCATACAAACAAACAAAACAAAAACATTTCAACTTGTCAGTATCTTAACTTTCATAATTGAGTTTTGGCGCTATGTTAGTAATGGCATTTCAACATAATAATTAAATGATCTCGTGATGTTGTGTTAGGATTGTCAATACAGCAAGATGGATGTTACTTAAATTTTGTTAATTATTGTGTAACCTTGAAAAAGTGGGGTGAATCCCACTGAAACGTTGGATTGAAGTGTAAAAAAGAGAACTGAGTGTCATCAATTAATCCATTATTTCATTTTGGATGTATAAACGTGATATAATTAAACCAACAGTTACCAGGCGGCTCAATGTAATGTGCATATTTCAATTAACAAACAATTGAATGTTGTTTAACGGCTCATCAACACAGTATAGGTTATTTTGAGCCGCCCTGAGAGAGGGGAAGGATACATAGGAATCCGGGAACCGTGCCCTACTCCTATTATCGAATAGATTCTATGGTTCTTTAACGTGCTCAGAGGATAGACCAAAAACACGAGACCGCCCGATTTACGTCCGACAGAAGAGGCTAAGGGAAAGTGTCTTGCCCAAGAAAACACCGACGAAACTCAGTAGCACCACGGAGGATTGAACCCGGGGCCTCCGGTTACAAATCAGCCGCGTTACCGACTGTACCACGCCAGCCCTAGAGGCACTTTGTGAGTTTTTATTTGTATCAGACACTATGACTGTGCCAGATCGTCTCAAGTCTCTTTAAAAGTTAGACTAAAATTCAACAAATCAATGCTAACAGACTTTAGCTTTGTTAAACTCACTGACTGACTTATTAAATGTATGTTTGTCCGAAACCAAGTTCGTCATCATACACTGAAGTTGGACTTTTTTTCATTTCTCTTCATAGACTTTATCACGGCTTAGTGTTTACGGCAGGTTTTATCGATAGTCTCTACATAGGTTACACTATAAACCATGAAGAGCGGTGGTAGTAAAATATTCATGAATAATGGTGCAAGTATTTGCAATTCTGAGCCATCTGATTGTTTTAAAAAAGCAGAGTAAACACTCATTGATTAATGTGTCTGAATCTCCCCCGATGTCGTAGTGCCGTTGATTGTGTATGTTATTACGGCTAACGTCGCTTTTAACACTATTTCAGTCATATCACGACAGTGTCTCCCTTTAGCAATGAGATCTTTGATCAAGGCTTTAGTGTTGCCACATTGAAATGCCACGCCGCAGAATCAAAGCATGCTACCCCTCCCAGTCACATTACCCTGACACCGGGACGACCCTTTATATGCAAGGGAGACACAGTACCAGTTTTGTTTTTATAAATCTTTGTAATGCCCCGGCCGGGGATTGAACCCACGACGTCCCACATGCGAGGCGGACGCTCAACCAATACACCACCGCCGTTGTTCCGTTGATAGTGATATTGTGCTTAGATGTTCGATACAAGTAATGCTGATTATTTTGATAAAGTTGCCTATTTAGTACGTGTTTTGAAATATTGCCCGTTCAGCACGTGTTTGGGGAATATTGGCCGTTTAGCCCGTGTGTGTGGAATAATGACATGTTTAGCACGTGTTTGTAGACTAATGCCCATTTAGCACGTGTCTGTGAAATATTGCACGTTTAGCACGTGTTTGTGGAATATTGCCCGTTAATCAAGTGTTTGTGGAATACTGACCATTTAGCACGTCGATATGATATAGTATTTTAGCATGTGTATGTCGCTGAGGTCTTTTAAGGACTAATGGTCAGCCAACTTTGAAAAGAAAATCCAAAATGGATGGGGTATGGTTAATTGAAATTTTCATCCAAATGCATAATATAGGCATGAACAATGTCAATGATATAATAGATGACAGTAATTCAACACTATTGATGTGAACATAATATTAAAAACAATATTTATTTGGCAGAAATAGTGCCCTTTATTTTCGAAAAGTTTGGTACAATTTTACTCGAAGATGTTTTGTTTTTTATGTTAAATAAATTTGTCCATAGAATTGTCCATTTATCTAAAAATGGCACACGAGACATCATTTTTAAACTAAATACGACATGTTATCACATCATCCAAATTTCAAAGTCAATCACTAAAAAAAGAAGAAGCTATTCTTGCAATGGAATAATCTCAATGCTGTAGTATGGTGGCACTGACGGGTTTTAATTGTCAAACTATTATAAATGGCAACCATATTTTTGGATGTATTAAACACAACTGTTGTGAATAGAAACATGGCAAAACAAGAGTAATTTATTATTATATTCGTATAAAAACAGCACAAACTAAATAATAACATATGAATACGATCAAATGACCTGTTTATCCGAATGTTTCACCATACCGCATGTTTCAATTTACAATTCACGTGCATGCTTTGCATGTGTATCATGTGTGTCTGTTGAAGGCACATGGCGTAAAAGGAAAATCTTCATTTTTAACAATGGTGTACTTCGAATTTTGGATGATGTGATAACATGGCTTATTTTCTTCAGAATTGATGTCTCGTCTGCACTCGCTGGATAAATGGACTATTTTATGGACCAGTTTATTTCACATGAAAAACAAAACAATTTTGAGTAAAACTGTACCAAACTTTTCGAATATAAAGCGCACAATTTCTGCCATATAAGTATTCTTTCTAATATTATGTTCACATCAATAGTGATGTGTCTGTCATGTACTATATGGTTGACATTGGTCGTGCGTAAAATGCGTACATCGTTGAAAAATTCACTTGACCATATCTCATCGATTTTGGATATTTTTGGATCAAAGATGGCTGACCAATAGTTCTTAACTTGCTAAATAGAAGTTTCGATAGAACACTTAAAATATATCTGATTTGGAAGTTGTTAACAGTTCGTGACACAACTTGGTAACACACATAGTTCTACTTAAATAGCATGTGCTCCACTTGATACAACTACGGAGATTTCGTTTCATACAATTATGAGACAAGTACTGATTATGCCAGTTTGATCATCTGTTTGGGTGTAATCAAAACAAACAAGAGGGCCAAAAAATGTTGGCCCTAACTTCAATCGAGCACCTGAGGATCTTTGCAATGATGAAAATTTTAAGTCGTCTATGTAAAAACATGCAAAATCTCTACATACAAACTTTGGGCCCAGGGGTTGCAGCAATCTTCAACCCCAGAGATTTCAAATGAGCAAACTTGATAGACCAGGGATTAGCAATCATTATTATTAATAATAAAGAACAAGAAACCAAGGGGTCCTGTGGATGCTCTACAAGCTAAAATGGCTCTTATATCAAGGGGTTCCATCATTAAATTGCTTTCAATACCTTTTTACAAGTGCAAAACACAACAACACCCTCAATTAAAATTTAAACGCACAACTCAATGCTAACAACTTAAAAGAAGAGTTTTTAAGTATTTCCCTATACAAGTCTATGTAAAATATTTGAATACCTCCAATGGGATTTAAACCAACGGCCTTAGCTTCCCAGTGTACAAGAAGTAAAGATTTTTCTATGGCGGCCATCTTGGATGTCGTGTTTACCTAATTTTAACAAATTCGTAAAACATTCACCTAAGGTTCATCCATGTGAAGTTTAGTCAAAATTGACCAAGCTGTTTCTGAGAAGAAGATTTTTTTTAAAAAAATCCCTAAGTAAGTCTTTGTAAAACATGTGACCTCTAGGGCGGGGCCAAATGTGACACCTGGATCACCATTTTAGGCGGGGGGTCGGTTGGGGGAGCAACATATATGTGTAAGAATTGACTAAAACAACACAGAAATAAGTAAAAAATAATATATTATATACATAGTTTCAAGTGGGCGGGGAGTGGGGAGAGGCGGGGGGGGGGGGGGGGTAGGGTGCAGTGGGCAACATATATGTGTAAGAAATGACTAACAGTGGGCAACATATAATTGACTAAAACAACACAGGAATATGTAAATAAAAAAAAGTAAATAAAAAGTTTTAAAAAAAAAAGTGTGGAGGGGGGTGTGGGAGTGGGCGGGTTCGGGGGGGGGGGGAGGAGGGAGCCCATGTCCCAATATAGGTGAAGTATGAATAAGATGCATAATGCTATAAGAAATCCCAAACCAAAATTATAGATATATACATGCCTACATGCAAACCTAGATCTGCCTTTATTGCACATTTTATGGGCCATCACAATTTGGATTCCATGGGAGCCCAGAATTTGCAGAAGGCAAAATAACTTACCTTTTATAACATACTATAAGGTAACCAATTCCAAAATTAAGTTCAGCTAGGACAAGAAATGTAAGAGATATATTAATTTGATGTGAAACAGACACATTTTAAGGGCTATCAGAATTTGGGTTCCATGGGAGCCCAGGGGTTACAGGAACCAAAATTACTTACCCAGCCCTTAAGATAATGCTATAAGGAAGCTAATGGCCACATTTGGTTGTGCTAGGGTAAGAATTGTAAGAGATATAGACTTGTAAACACAGCTTACACGCAAAATTGATGTGAAATGGGACACATTGTATGGGCTACCATAATTTGGGTTCCATGGGAGCCCATAGGCTACAGGAACCAAAATTGCTTATGCATCCCTTAAGATAATACTATAAGGAAGCCCATGGCCAAATTTGGTTGTGCTAGGATAAGAAATGTAAGATATATAGACTTGTAAACACAGCTTACACGCAAACCTTGATGAGGGACGCCGACGCCGACGCCGGGGTGATTACATAAGCTCTCTTATTCTTCGAATAGTCGAGCTAAAAAGGGGCTATATACCAAGTTGGCATATTTTAACGTTTTATGGTATTTTGATTCCTCTAGTACTATTCTATGTTATGTAAGAATATCTAGCATAGGTTATTAAATAATTCCCCAGGAATGATCAGAACACAATGGGGCTATCTGAAAAACTACTAAAACTTGACAGCAACGAGGGGACATCGACACTTTCTTATAGAAACATGGGGATATATGCCATATGCCCCCTTGTTGTCCTTGCAGATAATGTTATTGTTATCATATCTGTAAAGTGATATTATAGTCTATAAATCAGACACGGAAACAAGCAGACTATCAAAGCCCTGCTAAGAAAACATTGTCGGGAAAAAGAAAAAGAAAACACTGATAAATGGAAAAGAAACATACGAAAATATCGCAGGGATCACGTCTATGCGTATACAGGGCAAACAGGCAAAGTTGTCCAAAAAAAAGAGACGAAATACAAAGACTGTAACAAATGTCGCTTTAAATGTTCGCACAAAGTTTCTCAAGAATGTGCTAAAGAAATAGTCCAAACTTACTGGCAGCTAGGCTCTTACGACAAACAGCGAACTTTTGTTTGACAAAATGTCACTCAGTCAGACACAAAACGAGAAACAACAAATAAGAAGTTTCATTCATTAGAAGAATCATTTTCATACTATTTGCCAATCCCAGATGAAACTAGAAAGGAAATGTATAACAACGGTAAAGATAACAATTGCGCTAAAGGCAACAACCGCCGCTAAAGGTAACAATTCCAACGCACGCTAAAGGTAAAAACCTCCGCTAAAGGTAATAATCACCTCTTCCGCTAAAGGTAACAACTCTAACGTTAAAGGTAACAACTTTTCTTGTTAAATGTACTCCTCAACAGGCACTCCTCAATAATCTGACAGGGTGGGCCTGGTGTATGTTTCCCCCCTCTTCCCACCACATATTGTGCCAGTTTATGTTTTGACCCAACACAAGTGCTTGTGGCCGGCAAAGCATAACACTAATCAATTGACAGAAATGATCATTCGTAAACAATAATACCTCTCAAAAATATGATGTATGCATAAGGAACAAGTGCCGTAATTATGAGCTGCTGATCCGGAAAAAAAATTATTTTCGACTTTCGATGTAAGCCAGTATCATTCAATATTAAAATATATATTCGAAGGCATTAATGTTTTATCTCCGGAACTCTGTAGAACTAATTCGTATACTCCAGTTCAATCTACTGAGGATGACGTTATTGCCAAAAATATCACTCGGTGCATTACTTTCAAGGTTGGGTAGACAAAAAGCAAAACAAACTGCCAACTATGTACTGGATTCCCATAATTACATAAAAATCTGTATAAAGTTCGTTTTATTTTAATTTCTAGTGCCTGCACACAAACATCTCCAAGTTGTTAACTTCTTGTCTTACTGCCGTTAAAGATCACGTTAAACAATATTATGCTAAAACTTATGAAAACTCTGGGATTAATTTATTTTGGTCTAAAATTCAGACGTCCTTGATACATTTGCAGTAAACGTCAAGTTTCATCTACATGTATAAGTACTTATGACTTCTCTACATTATACAACCTTACCGCATCACCTTATCAAAGACAAGCTTATTGCTCTTATTCAAAAAACTTTCGCTAGAGAACAAAACTACATTTTTGGCCTGTAACAATATTAAAGCGTTTTTTACTAACGGCAATTACACACTGTGGACTTGCCAAGAAGTTTGTGAAGCACTCATTTCCTATGAGATAATATTTTCGTCAGGTATCGAACAACCGTTTATAGACAAATAGTTGGTATCCCTATATATACGAACTGTTAACCTCTTGTCGCTGTTATTGTATTGCTATGAAAGAGATTTCATGTTGATTCTTTCATCCGATACTTCCGACGCATCACGTCACCATAGAAGTCGGTTTATGAGAGTCCTTGTCGCAGAAGGGTTCTTAAAATACTTTTATATTTTAAAAATAGATCAGGGTTTGATATTGTTAATTATCCTCACTTATATGGGGATGTTCTCCGGGCTACTTCTTATGGGGTCTATGTTTCTCAACTTATACGCTTTTCTAGAGCTTGTAGTCGAGTTGAGGACTTTAATATTCGTAATCTGTGTATATCTTAAAAACTACTCCAGCAGGGCTACCGTTACCATAAACTTTGAAAATCTTTTGTACAATTTTATTATCGTAATCCAGATCTACTTTTAAAATATAAAAGTAATTTAAGAACTCTTCTGCGACAAGGACTATCACAACCTGACTTCTATGGTGATGCGGTTTACAAACTTCGTAAGATCATTGGTCATAATCACTTTCATACAGTCTTTATTAAACGTGTTAAAACGTTTATCAAAAGAGTTATGACCCTATCATTTTGCAACGCACTGCAAGTTTAGTGGTGGCCAGGTCGCCACTATGCTTTCCTCTTTGATTGTGCGATGACCGGACAGAGTGTGGACCATGCGATGACGTCTAACTGAAACCTTATAAGACGGTCGCGTTTGATGTTTGTCTTTAATTGTATTTATCTTGTCGTACTCTCAACGGTTTATTCTCTTGCTGCTCTGGCTTCTGCCAAGTCACTGAGTACTTACTTTGTGGCTTTCTACGCTTTTTTTATATTATATAATACATGATCATGTAAGTTGCCTATTAATGCTGCCATGTTTGTTAGAGAATATAACATGTCGGGGATATCTTTATTTACATTGTCCCGTTTATTGGGATGACAATAGGGTATGAGTGAGGTTTGGTGCACCCTAGAGCCAGGTTTAACACCCTCGCCCCCACCCCGCGGCGGCCCCTTTTTGGCCACTGATCGTTCCAAGGCGGTAGCCCTATTGTCAACCCTTTTGTGTTTGTGATGGCTTATTTTGCCTCTTATTCATCTTTAAAGTTTTTCTTTGTTTCTCTGTGTGAGTTTATGATTGACTGTCGCTCTAGAATCCTACTTTTCCTGTTCGATTTTTATATCTACTTTTAATGTTCAAAGTTATATAGGCCACCATGTGCTCAATGCTACTTAACGGAATAAACAAATTGGATATATCTTGATCATTTAATAACTTTTAAGATTAATTTCTATTTTTAACCAAAAAAGTGTAGAACAAAAAAAATGTACATGTTGCCTGAATAGAAGGGTGACCATGGCCAAAATCGATGTTTATTTAAAAGGGTAGGTGGTAACAAAACTACAACAAAACATATTACATATCAAAATGTTCGTCTTGGTCTGAAGTTTATCAACAATCAGCATAAATTGGCAAAAATGAGGGCGAACCAAGGAAACCAATAAGTCATCAAGATGGTCGCCATTTTTGTAAAGATTGGTATGGAGCTTATAGGAAGACAAAATACCATAGGTCAATATTTGTGAGTATATTCTTATATAGTTTTAGCAATTTAATACTTATTTTAACCTTTTAGAGAAAAATAATTGTCCTTATTTTCACAAAGAGGCCAAAATCTAGATCAATACTTCAAATTATTTTTAAAAAACGTGTTACAGACCTATAATATTCAAAATGTATTATACAATTGTTTTTGTTTTTAAATCAACTTTTTTCTAACTTAAAAAGCTTTAATTAACTTATTAAATAAAAAGAGAGGATAAAATTGAACAAAAAGTTGTTATGTAATCTAAATAATTAAGAAGTAGTCATAACAAACTACTCTAAAGTATTTCTCCTCATATGACTATTTTACCTAGGAGTATTTTACCAGAGCACCGGTAAAGTTTATGAAGAGGTAACATTCAAATGTAAACTGTAGACATTGGAATAAAGTTGCTGTCTGAACAATTTCATTAAAATCAGAAACGTAACAGAATGTTTTTAAGATGTTTGCGATTAAAGAAATTAATGTATAACATTGGTAGTTGTGACATGTTTTGTGATGACAGAGCAGAGCTCCTTCCGCTCTAGGGTAAATTTTAGTCCAATATTGCATCGGACTGCTTAAATGACACAGAAAAAGTAGTACGTACTCAATTATAATCACCCCTCCTAATGAATACAGTGTACACTACACTCAAACGAACGTGCTATGTCAAACTAAATATATTTTACTGAACGTTTAATAGTACACGAAGGACAGAAGGAGCTCACTAAGAGTTTGTTGATGTCTTACTAAAAAAAGACAATGACACATAGTAAGATTCTGTGAAATGCAAATCAAAAGATGTCCTAAGTAATGAGGAAGAGATGTCTTTGGGGCTAATTACCATACACTAATTAAAAATACGCCTCTGGAAAGAGTTATGACTTTTGAGAATGCACCTGTACCATTGAGTTAGTTTTGAGATGATGGGAAAGTGGTTACAAACAAAAAGGCCGATATCATGGAAAACATGAGGAAAAAATATCAACCAGTATCGAGTATCGATGAAGTGGAAAGCATCATTTTCGACGGAATGGCAATTATTCAAATTGTACAGTGTGTTTGGGTGTGGAAAATCTATTCTTCGAGACTGGCAAGCATTTAGATTTAACCATATTAATCCATATACATGATAGTGTTGATAAACGTTAATGTGAGCGGATCTTGCCGATGGTTTACACACTCACAGAATGCGTTACATGTTGCTCTTCCTTTGAAACTGGCAAGAAAATGGCATCAAATGTAAAGATGAACAGTGCTGGTGAGGCTTAAGAATTATTTGTCTGATAAATGTATGTCTGAATACGTTGAGAATAAAACAGAGTACTTGAAAACAAGAGTTTAAAACCAAGGAAGTTAGTTACCCCCATCTACTCTCCCCGAAACAGATGATAGGTTTTTACTTCATCTATCAAATGTGCATATCAGTTACTGATTTGGAGAACACATGCTAAATATGCCAGACCCAACAGAGTATGGCAAGACACAGGTCCTCATGTTATGAACCGGCTGTTACCGACCAGAATTACTGAGTGAGTAGGTCTGCTTCTGTGATGGTCAATGTATTGATGTTAGTTCGTCAAATGAACAGCCGTGTGCATAATTATGCATGTATTTGCATAATATTATGGAATTATGTGCATGATGAATACTTCTGATTAACATAAGCTCTGAGATTTGAGATTTAATAATGTTAGTTCGTCAAATGAACAGCCAAGAGATTTATTTATAATTTATTGTGATTATATCACAACGAGATGTTACATATACTGATGTAAAATGATAAAACATAAAAGTTTTCTTTATCAGAATATTATTTTCAATATGTAAGAATGTATACTGAAAAACCTGCGTATTAGTAAAATGGACCAAATATGCTCAAATACCCTAGATACATGCAGTGTGTATAAATAGTACATATATATGGAAGTGGATCGCGCCGTAGACACATGTCATGACTCATCCAATCACATTAAACTGACATTGGACCGACCAGTCATAGAATAACACTTATAGCATCAGCGTCAGTTAGGTATTTGGTGTGACCCGGTCGGTGATCGAGCCCACGACCTCCAGGTCGTGGATCGAGCCCACGACCTCCAGCATATGAGCCAAAGCCACCCCCGCTGCACCGTGGTTGACAGGAATTTCAGACGTGTAAGTCTGTACTAATGCTAATTGATGAACTAGATACCGTATACTAATAAATGACAGATTCCAGCGTTAAATGAAGCGCGGGTCGCAATTTAAATCAAGCCAGACCGAAAAGTTCTAAAGAATCAGAGATTTGGAAAAGCCGAGTTTTTTTGGGCCAAAAGTAGCAAATTTAAACCAAAATCGCCGAAAATTGGATTATTTTTTAAAATAGAGTTCCCATAACAATATAAGCAGAGTGAAAGTTCCTAAAGTTATCTCTTATATTCATTACAGAGTCCCGCCTTAATTACATTAAGCGATGGGAAATCTTATATTATCAGGATTTTATTACCGATATTTCGACAATAAAACATGTTTAAAAACATTTTTCACTGAAAACCTGCAAAAACCTATTTAAAATTACCTATTAAATGTTTTAATTTTACAATATGAAAACATTTTAAGCAGCAATTAAGGTTTTATTCATACACGAGCCAACCCCGTTTTCGCTTCTTGGAGAAAGGGTTGGATGGGGTAAGAAAGTTAAAACTCGTACCGCGTAATGTTATGATCTTGAACACATATATTTAGAATGAACAAAATATGTAAATCTTGAATCAACATGAAATGAATTAAAGTCGCTGGTGTTTGGAATAGTTAGTATTTAAAATTGAAGTTATACTTAAAACATAGCAAAACAGAAGTCTTCATATTATTTTTTAATGTAAAGTTTTCATGATCTACAGAATAAATAGTTCTAAAGGATAAGAGATTTGAAAATGCCATTTCTTCTTTTGGACCAAAATATTGAAATTTAAACCAAAACCGCTGACAACTTGACTGTTTGTGAGAATTATAATTATATAAAGCAGTTGAATGTTCTTCAAGATTTCTGTTATATGCATGTACATGTGAAAAAGTTTGGAACAAATAAACTTTTATACATCTTTACATTTTTGGCGGAAATCTACAAAAATAAGTGTAAAATAAATGTATAATAAAAGATATTTGGAAATGTATTTATAAAAAAGAAGTATTTTTGACAATGTAAATAAAGAAGTGTTAAGCTACGGACAAGAAGTTCCCGGCTAAGTGAAAAATGCAAAATAAAAATCATCAAAATGTTAATATTTGTTATTGATTTATTCTTTTGAAATGACAGGGAGGTGCAGTTCCTTAAAGTTTTCTATAAGGAAAACAAATTATTGACGAACACAGAAAAAAAAACATCTTCAAAAAATAATTAGATGAATATCATGTATTTGTCTTAAAATATAAGGGAATAAATATATAACCCTTCACGTTTTTAATTGATTTTGATAATTAAACTCAAACTCTTAATATGAATATGTAAATGCCATTGTAGTAGTTCTTTTATTAAACTATTGCAACAAAACGTATGCCAATTAACAGAAACGAGGAAAGTGATATTTCGATTTGGGTTGAGAAAAGAGCAATTCAGAAGTAAAGGTAGTTTTTAAAAAACTCAGACTGGAAATAATATACGTCGCAAAACTATTGTAAGAGGTATTAGGCAGTCGTGATAACATCTGCATTTTCATCTGCCGAATGTTGATGCATATTAGCATCTTGAATCTAGAATACGTGCTACAACTAACTCCCCGGCATTCTCAGCATGTCACAATACAGGGAAGTATATGTGTTCTGCAAGTACAGTGTAAAGTATGAAACCATGTTTCGCAAGATAACTTGACAACACTCGGAAGTTATAAAGGAAGAGATGGGTAATCTGTTATAACAGGCCTTATAACAAAAGTCCAATGTGTCCCATCCCAATTCTGAAGGTAGGTAAGACAATGTTCTAGGTCCATGTTTTCACGTGGTAGTAGGCACGTAAAAGTTGTACCGTGGAAAACAAATAGAACTGTGTGCAAAGGCACTTGACCGTGTTTAAATGTTGCTAACTGTGAAAGCCTTCCTGATTTTACAGACAATAATTCGTCTATTTTCCACTAATATTGACTAGAAACATATTGACATAATCTTCCTGAACATTCTAGTATACTAAGTGTGTGTAATATCAATATATATTCATAGCCATAAGTAAAAAAAAATATCTACCGTTCCGTCAGCGCTTCAAAATAGGAACCGATTTGAAACTATACTGTGATAATGTGCTTCATAATTTGCTGTATCCGTATTCATGAAAAAGGGAAGAGAATGAGATTGGAAGCAAATAACTTCAATTATAAAAACAACTGCAATGTAAATTAAGAAACAATCTGTCTGTAAATTGTCGTTTATGGTTATAGTAGTCAGATATGTCCATGTGTGAACGTAAGCAAATGGATCGCGTGAAATTGGAAATTATTTTTAAATGCATACGTTCTAAATGAAAGTGTCAAATACCTAAATCACGTACTTTTAAGATAGTAACTTCGCTGAATAAGACGATCTTAAACGAAAGTGTTACGTTATGAAAAGAGTATGGTAATGGACCTTTGGAAACGGCCGAGCACGGTTCAACTTATAAGGCTTACGTTATAAGTTGAACGTCTCTTGTAGCACAACATTCCAAATCAATATTTTGGACAGAACATCTTAATTTAAAGCAATTACTATTTGGATTGAATTGAGTTGAATTTGCCTTACCAACCAACACAACAAGGTTATATGATGCCAACAGGAATAACATCCCAGACTCATTTATATCTAGATAAAAAGAATATATGCACAATGGGCCTAGAACCTTGCTGTAAATTCTCTTGTAAACACTCCGTTTTCGATATAGCCACGATCATTGTTTTCTGCCACCTCTCAAGTGTCGTCTGAAACATGATGATCATGATGAAGACCTTTAATGAACATCCCAAAAATTACAAATCAGGAAAATTCTACTCCTCCACCTGGATAAGCAGTTCCCCTATTCTCGCCCGAGAACCACACGGGGAAATTATTTATTTGTTTTCCAATTATTATTACACTGTTTATATTAGTATGTGAAGTTGCGGTAAGTAATATCTGATATTGAAAATACCATATGTTGAACACAAAAATGCACGGTTGTGCCGGACAATGTTAACACTGCAATACGTTAACCTAAATATGGCTGTTTTTAAAGGGACACATGGCAATCTTGAGTTTTATTCAAACATTAAAATGTGCTCCTCAATTTACTTATCCTACGTCACTTTGACTTTAAAACTGGTTGCATATAATTAAATAAAATAATTGAGATCTAAATTTTCTTCATTATTTCACCATATTTTTTAAATATATTATTGAGGCACTATTATAAAAAGTCAGTAATTTGTAAAAAAAAAAACAATTACTATTTATGATTGAACAAATGCAAGTGAAGAGAAAAACTAACGGGACGCCGTGAGTTTTTAAAATATCAAGATTGCCTGTGTCCCTTTAAGAGCTACGTATACAGAAAGAGCTAGAGCACTCCCAGGGATACAATAATAGTCAAGACAATAAATATGTTGAACGGTGTTATCATGTGTCGTAGAACTGAAAGAAATAGACGTATCTGACACTGACAGCCAGACAATTACTCACACCATTCGAAATAATTTTAAGGAGATTGCCATCGACTTTTTAAAATAATCCTTTACTGGAGAAAGACTCCATTTAATCCAGTTCTGTGTTTTCTAAGATGTGACCATATTGTCTTCGTTTTATACTCATTACAATACTTCGTCTATTATAGCATAACATGTCAGTGGAAAAGCTACGAAAGGACTGCAAACCTTAACATTACACATACGGTGTACACATCGAGGGCTTAGTGAAAAACTAGTGTATTTTGTTCTTTATTTATATGTAGATACAATAGTGTTCCATTAAGCCCCCGAATATCTCCAGTAATATAAACGCTCTCAACTGAGAAGGCAATGAACTGGAAAGACGCGTGTATTTTTCGACATCTTTTTATCCGCACAATACATCTAAGATACATCTAAGAAATACAACACATGTAAGAATTACAACGTGGGAGTAATACGGAGTATAACCATGTTTTTAAATTAAGTTAAGTTAGAAACATTCATACACAGTGATTACTATTCTAAAGTACACAAACTAACATTTATAAGAACAAAATGGTCAAGAAGTACGTGGACAAAAACTTATAACGATCAGACGGAAAAGAGTCGTGTAACTGAAACTTTCCTATGTGTGGTATGTATGCTTTTCTCCAAAGTAGTTCAACAAACGAATATAGGAGGAATTCAGGTACACATCATTCAAACACCATAACTGATGTATTGATTCAAAATCTCTCTACGCAAAATAAAATGCGTAACGACGTTACAAACTGGGAGACGAACTTCCCAAATAACATGTTCTTCGTAATTATACTAGTCATTGACAACTTTTTATAAATATCCAAGAGGCTTGTCATACAAAGAAAATTATCCCAAAGACAGGCAAATGATTTGTTTATTAAACAAGCTTTATTTGGCAGGCACAGGGTTTAATTGATCATATGACAATTTTGATACGCCACTATTATCGAAGATTTCTGTCAAATGCCGCATTAAGACTGATTAATATAGAAAACGATTCCCGTGAGTGCATAAGGAAGTAGAGAGTAAGATCCGATGGAATGTTACACACCTGATGCTTCTAAAATATTAATACCATATTACCCACAAAATAAATATCCACAACAAGTGATACACATAAATAATATTCGGAGCTACAAACAACTTCTGGAACAACGAAGTCTTACCTTGGATGAGATTGCGGAGTAATGAACAGTTTGACTGTCAATTGACTTACCTGAAATGAACAAAAGAGTATGATTATGGACCTTTGAAAACGGCCGAGCACGACACATACAAAATATTGCAGTCTTGGTTTGATTGAGACTGTTCATGAACGGTAGTGAAATATGCTAGCTACCGCTCACGCCCTCTAGCCCCGGGTTGAGCAGAACTCAATATTCATAAAAAAAGACATATATACATACATCTACTTTTACAATGCTTTTTTTAAAGCAATTAAGAAGATGACTTTTTCCTATTCAACTTCAGGGGCGTAGCGTGGCCTTTTTTCAATATACTCCTAAATCGAGGTGCGAAGCATACATTGGTAATTTTCACCCTTACTCCGCTCGCCCCTCTTATTTTTATTGAATTTTTTCAACTTCTTTGGCTTTTTATTTTTCAAGTTACACCCGGTAGTAAGGGAATATGCCACGCTACGCCCCTGAACTTTTACAAAATATTCAACTTAATATGCGTTTTGCAATTTTTGTTTTGCTATTTCTTTGGCTTTGAGGCACTCAAACTCTGTTAGTGAAGGAAATTTTCATACGAAGGTATCACTAATTTATTAATGCATAGCTTTTGTATATTATAAAACTTGCTATACTAAATGTGTCTTTATTACATTATGAATATTTCCAGAAATAGATGTGCACTTTGTTTTGACTCAATATACACTTTGAAAGTAAAATACACTTAAATAAAACTGTCGAGAACTAGTTAAGTAAGCGTGCGTTGGTTAAATATTCAACTACCATAAACATTAAATTCCTTGACTAAATGCCAAACAATTTTAATATTTCTATTGGTTCATGACTGTACAGACTTCTGAATATCTTCGTTTCGTAACATTATGTAATTATGGAAAAGTATTGATATAAGCTAAAAGCTTTTTTACGAATCCACGTTTTCAAATTGTGTAATATTCATTATAATAGTGTATAACCATAACAACTGTATACATTTGAGAATAAAATATTGTTTAAACTAACTGCCATAAAAATGTTTCTTGGAACTTATTTCTGTTGGTTTTTATTCTTTCACAATACATACAGATACATTAAATGAAAAGTTAATAATATAATAATTTAAAATCATTGAATTGAATTGGGGTTTTAAGGCGCACCAACACATGAAAAGGTTATATGGCGCCTAACAGGCATGAACATGCCAGGCTTATCTTCCATGTACATCGAGATAAAATATGGAAAATGGGCCTAGAACCTTCTCACCCTGAACTGCAGAGTTGCTGCAAATTCTATCGTAGAAACTCCATTTACGCTGGAGCCACGTTATTGTTTTTCTGCCACTGCTCTTTTGATCTATGTTTCTAATTATGTATTTTTACATATCTTTACAACAACAATTAAGTATATCGTTTGGTAATTCCTCTGATCGTTCTATGTTCACCACTGTTCGTGTAGTGTATTGTCCTGTTTAGTAAATTTCGTTTGATTAAGTTTTTGGTAAGTGAGGACCTATGATGCCATTGCGTTTGGACGTTGTAGTTTCTATAGGTCTCACACCACTATTATCTCCCTTGAATACTCGTGCCCTACAGATGAAGGAGGTACATTAAAAAAACGAGTCCGCTTTTCTACATTTTACAGGATACATTGATTTATCTTTACTAGGTTCTAAATCTACAGCATTTTAGGAAGAGATCACAGAAAAATGCATTTTGATATAAGATTTCTAGCTAGTTCTGCCTCATTTTACACATCATGGGTCTAATCACCACGGGGTTGTACTTTTTTTCTACATTTTGATAGGTGTGACACCTATCAAAATGTAGAAAAAAACATGAAATTAAAAAAAGTTCAATCTGGTAAATATTTGTTAGTTGTGTTTTAAATTGCAGATATTGATCAATGAAGAATTTAAGGATAAATAAATGTTGTAAATTTTGTTTATCTCTATGCCACGAACAAAAGCATTACAATGGGGCCCTATGTAAAATGAATTGTGGTGTGAGGCGTATAGGACCGTTTTTCTCATGTTTAACAATATAGATATTTTGAATAATAATACACAATATATATCGATTCAGCTGGAGATAAAACGACCATGACTTGCGAAAACCACAGAACCAACGTTTTCCTTTCCTGAAATGGCAAAGTTTGCTGTGGAAGATTAATTGATAATTTGAAAGAAATCAAAGCACAATTACTGAACGGAAATTTCCAATTTGATAGATAATTAGGTTTAAAGAAACCGTTGCTTCCCGGAACTTACATGTTTGGCTTGTAACAATAATCAAATTTTTTTAATTGAAGACAATTACACCACATGGACTTGCCAAGAAGTTTGTGAATCACGCATCTTCCCAATAGATAATATTTTCGTCAGGTATTCAACTATATTTAAAGACAAATTCTTGATATCCCTATACCCAGGCAATTTCATCGAAGCCTTTAATGACCACTTTTGGTATATGGATGATATATTAAACATTGACACTCTTTCTGTTCTACTAGAGTAAATAATGCCTGTATATACTCTAACGAACAAAACTACTATTTCTGATACTGAAGCTTCTTTTCTATTGTTGCATCTCTCAACTGAAAATGGAGAAATAATGAGCAACGTTTATGATAAAAAAGATCGATATCGTTAATTATCCCTACTTAGACTGAGATGTTTGCAGAGAAACATCTTAGGTGGTATATGTTTCTTAACTTATTCGTTTTTCCAGAGCTTGTAGTCGAGTTGAGCACTTTAATATTCGTAACATTTGTATACCTATAAAGCTACACCAGCAGGGCTACCGCTACCATATAGTTCGAAAAAACTCTGCAAAATTGTATTATCGTAATCCTGTTCTACTTTTAAAATATAAAAGTAATTTGAGAACTCTTCTGCGACAAGTACTATCACAACCTGACTTCTACGGTGACGTGATTAGAAACTTTATAATGAATACTGATAAGGGTGATACGTTAAGGTATAAGATACTTGTTCATGAACACTTCCATATAATCTTTATTAAACTTATTAAAAAGTTTATCGAAAAAGGTTATCATGGTCCTATCATTTTGCAACGCAGTGCATGTTTAGTGGTTGACCAATTTACAGTTCGCCACAATGCCTTCCTCCTTGATTGTGCTATGACCGGACAGAGTGTGGACACTATGATGTCGCCTACCGCAATCCTTAGAGGACGGTAACGTTTGATGTTTGTCTTCAATCGAGTCTTCTCGTGCCCTTAATGGCGAATTCTCTTGTTGCTTTGGCTTCTGCCAAGTCAATGAGTACTTGCTGTGTGGCTTTATAAGCTTGTGTTTTTATATTCATGTATACATGATCATATTGTGTTATATTGACTATTAATGCTTCCTAGTTTGTTAGAGGATATAGCATTGCATGGATTTCTTTATCTACACCGTATCGTTTTACTGGGATGAAGTAAGGTCAGAGTGAGATCTGGTGCACCCTAGAACCTGTCTCAAACCACCCCTCCCCCCACCCCAGCGACCTTTCCGGCCACTGACCGTTACAAGGCGATAGCCCTATTGACAGCCGTTTTATATTTGTGACGGCATATAACTTGCCGTTTATTTATCTTTGTAATTGTTGTTTGTTTTCATGCCTTTATTTTGGTTGACTGTGGTCCTTGTATGCTACATTTCCTGTTCGACCTTTATATCTCCATTTACTCAGTTCATAGTAGTGAACGTTTGTCATTTCTTAATGACGGATTTAATGAACACAACATCAGCGGTTATTGAGGGGTGGGTTGACATGGGCAGGGTTTCAGCCATTATGAGACTATGAAATTTACACCAAACGCTCGGGCTCGTTATAGTTGCATGTCTAATAATCTTGTAAATAAACATTTGTTTAATCTTGTGTCACAAATTGTTTTAATACTATGAAATCTTGCAAATAGAAATGAGGTCAATTTGGACTTGTATTGGTATCATTAACCATTAACTGAAACTGTAATTATGTACCAGTTACAATTAGCGTTATGGTAGAACAGTTAAATATGACGTTACATGCCATCAGGTTATTTGCGTTAATGAGATCCGGAAGTCGCTACCGGATAAATGTTTCGTGCTAAACATTTGTTTTAACAAAATCGACTCGGTTAGTTTAGAAAATATAAATATCTGAAATTCAACTGTGATTCTTTGTTACTGTACATTAATTGGAGGCATACACGCGTTGGGCTAGCCAATCGTTAAGGTTCACAAATGACGCAGTAAATACATACTGAAAAAGGGATTCCTTAGAAGCAAAAACACAAACAAGAAAGAAATTCGGTTTCATTGAGAGGTAATATAAGACGCAACACCTCTCACACACCCTAGCATTGGCTTAAGTAATAGTTTACGTTAAAGCCACAAAAATTGGGATTGGATATCCCAAAGGACCAGTAAGTAACAATACTACTGATTTGTAGACGGGGCGACCTTTTACAGCCGCCACACAGCACTAAACAAACACTAGTGTGAATGTCAATAAAATACTGAAAAGGGGCGAAATAAACAGAATGGAATTTAGTTTGGAGCAGAGGGTATGAAGTCTACGTATCACAGGTAGCAGTCAAAGAACTCAATTAACAATTAGACAACATATCCTAAGTATTCAAAACCGTGAAAGGCTGGGCCGAGTCTGCTACTTTCCTCTCTTGTTTGTGTATCTTGCTTCCAAGGGATCCCATTGTTTTCTTGTTTAGGTCAAAGCGTTTCTTAAAGAAATTGGCACCATACGCCGCTGGCCATGGAATAGTATGAACACATCACACTGAAGGTTCCATGTTCACCATCATATGCATATATACCATCTTTAACTATTGAGTTTTGCTCAACCCGACGCTAGGAGGCGTGAATGGTAGCCAGCATTTTTTTACTACTGTTCAAACCTAGACTGCAATATTGTTTTGTGTTTATCGTATTCCGATCGATCCTTTCATACTCTTTTTGACTGAGTCTGTTCATGAGAGGTTATCAGGAAGTTGTAATTCTCTTCGCAAATAAAGCTAACCGACGACAGCATGTGCTTGACACGCTGTCGTCGATTAGCTTTATTTATTTGCGAAGAGATGTACAACTTACTGATTACCTCTTGTGAAATGAACAGACTCAGTCAGTCAGTCAGTTGTTCATCGTACCTACTCGGATACTTGGTCTGTCCAGGAATTAAAACCAGATCCTCCTGTAATGGTTAGACTTGGATGATTTTGTAGGTGAACATGTTTTCATAATAAATGCCGTTAATATTATTTTTTATAACATTCTTATAACACACTTGCAATTCATAAATGGTTCTCTTCAAAATATAAAGGTAATGCAATTAGTGGGACTCTCGCATGTATAAACTATGTCATTCTTTTAATAGGTGATGGATGACATACAAGCACTGGACATAATAAAATGAATCCTACCGACAAAATGTTCACGTTTTTCACGACAGAAGTGAATTCATCATCTCTTTTGTGTCTTTTTCATGCTCAAAAACACGAAATTGAAGTTAGTATACTTAAACCACAGTTGCTGAAATATCTGTTGGAATAGAATGCTGTCTGTTTTAATGAAATTGCATTGACTGCTACTAGATACATTATTTCCTATGCAATTTTCTTGAGGCTCTCTTGAGACAAAAGTGCAGGGTGAGATATTGTGAATGCTTTTGTCCGCCGTCAGGTCCCTATTTTGTTTTATATGAACAGTTGTATCTTATGAAATCAAACAGCAGATATGAAATGAAGCTGGAATGAGGCTACTTTAAATGCTCCAGATCAGATATCTGCGCGGAACATTAATAGAGTTTCACAATGTGCAGAAACTGTTGTAAAATGTAAATTGTTAGCATTGTATGTGAAATAGTGTACATTGTTCTGTGAAACACGACATGGGTAACTATGTCAACAAGTTTATCAGGTTAATACTTTTGATACATCAGACACAATTACTTTATATTCAGACACAATTACTTTATATTCATTATATATCACACATATTGCTTTATAGTAAGATAATAGTTAATGTAATGACGATGCAGCAAGTCTACGAACCTTTGACACAATCCACGTAAATTTGTATACACGCATTTGTATCAATCGTTTCGAAAACGATCACTTTTCCCATTACGTGGTCCGAATATTAACTTTCATACCCCATCCAACCCCTTCTCCAAGAAGCGGAGACGGGGTTGGCTGGGGTATGAAATAAAACCTTAATTTAGGTTTAAAAGGTTTGCATATTGTAAAATTAACATTTAATCGGTAATTTTATACAGGTTATCGCATTTTTCATTAAAAAAATGTTTTTAAACGTGTGTTATTGTCGAAATATCATTATAAAATCCTGCTAATATAAGTTTTCCCGTTGCTTAATGGAATTAAGGCGGGACCACGTAATGCGATGCTTGATGTCCTCTGACTTGCTGATACTGTTCAATCTCGCAATTTGATAGTCTTACTTTCTTTTCTTGATATGATTTATTGCAAAGTAACTAGTAACGCACATATTTTAGTATATAAACGACACAGAAGTCGATTGATAAAGCATGGAACTAACCTGACGAGCATACATTGCTTGAGCTATGCCGGATTCTGTGAAGGGTGGGTTTCCATTGGAATGGATATGGTATGTGTATGCTTCTAGAACTTTAAATCAATTACTTACGATTTTATATTAAGCGTAGTCGAGACTTGGAAAAGACGAATTGACGTTAAACTAAATTGTTTTATAATTTAATCAAAACTTCTCAGACACAATGTCCGAAATCGTGAAGCTTGGTAATGTCTTGAAATTTCAAAATATCCATATTATATAATTATAATTATGACTTCAGTTTATTATCGTCCATGATATATAGTGTTATAGCTACACAAAACATAAATACTAAGTGGAAAATTATTTACCAAAATATAACCAAGCTAGCAATAAATGCGTGATAACTTATGTCAGTTTTAATTTTAGAAACAATATTGGTCAAAAATGATTTGCTCTTAGTTTGTGATACAATGCGGACATACGGTTACATTGCGTTTGGGTACAGTGGTTTCTATAAGATCATAATTCTCCTCTGTGTGCTTTAATCATCTAAGGGTTTATAATTATATGTTGGTAATTTCATTTGACATGCCAATACGCACTATATAACACTCACAACACATGGGCTAAATCTGGTATTATAAATTTATTACATAATGCAACAGTTCGGTAAATCTAAAACGGATTTATTTTCACCTCGAAATGCAATAATAATTATTAGAATGCAGATGTACACAGGAAATATATCTAGGCATGAAATGCGTATGATTTACATATGTAGTCCACACATGTATTTCATATGAAAGTAACACATATGTAATACATATGAAAATATTTTTTACTAAATAATACTGAAACAGGTTTTGAAACCAATTTCTACAATATTCTACAATTTTTTTTATAAATACTTTATGTATTTCATGCATAATTAATAATTAGTTTCATATGAAATACATATGTATACATTTCATATGTGTCACATGTGTATTATTTTAACATGAAAAATATAAGTGGTACATATGTAAATAACATGATGAATGTATGAAAGAAATATGCAAATAATAAGAAAGTAACACATATGTGGCACATGTCACAACATTTTTCCTGTGTACGCTTTCTTATTTGTCTTCATAAATTCTGCGTTTTCTTCAAATGTTAGAAAATAAAGAAAACAACTTTAAACATTGGTATTTAATTTCATTACACTGAACTTAAATTATATTATTATATTAGTTTGACTGTATCATTAAGTCAAAGATGAAAAAACAACGTTCTATATAACATGCACACGTTAGCCAGTTTGAAACTTTAAATGCTCCTTCAGCTGCTGAAATAAGCTCCAGAAACAAATATTTGTCAAATGTATTACATTGTTTCTATGAAGTGGAGTGTTATGGTTATGAATATACGTTAAACAACGTATACTGTGTAAACGACCTTGTTTTCATGGAAATACTAAAAGGCTAGTAATATCAAACGGCGTCGCAGGATTACTGGCTTGATATGCGTATTAAATGAGAGATATTGTTTATGCTCGTAAACAATTTCTAAGCTACCATATTGATTCAGCTATTTTGAAAACCTTTAACCTTTATTTATAGAGTGATACACACAAAACAATTTACTTAAATTTAGGTAAAACAGATAGGGTATCTCTTTTCACATTGTTCTTTTAAGGTTTGAGAAACTAGCATATACTTTATATGTACTCATTTGAAATCGAGAGAAAATCGAGGAATACTGCAATAGAATCCGACTATTGGCTTTAATACAGTGAACTCTGGTGGATAAATAAGGAACAGGTTATCAATATTCAGTATGAGTCATCATAGGCTAGATATCGAGATGAATTATTAAACGCATCAATAAAAGCTGATGGCTGGAAAGTGACAATTCAACAAAACATATCTTTAATAACAATAAAAGTCTGCGACGAGTGGTGCACAGTTAGTACCTGGCGGTAACTGTTAATGTATTTATAAGAAAAGATAACACTCTCCAGTCATCAGAGGAAGTTCATACGGGCGTTCGTCAAGAAAGCCCTGTCGTCAAGAAAGCCCTGGCATGAAAAGCAAGAAAGCTAGTTCATTTTCTAGCAAAATGTCTTCTGTATAAGCTGAACCAATTTCTCTTTGATCAGGTTATGTGGTCGAGTAGTACTAAGTGTGGAAAGGTCGTAGGTATTTAGAATTGTAGAAATGGAGATGCTTACAACACTTGTTTTTCGGGAACATCTCCGGAGTTTTTATCGACCACAACATATTGATGCCCGAATTATAGCATGCTCTTTAACCGCGGAAAGGCAAGATATCAACCTTTTGAATAATTATGTACATGAATTTGAGATAAAACGGCTTTGTGTGAATGTTTGTGAAGTTTTGTAATTCATTACATATTTGACAGCTTATTCCGCTTATTATTTACAGAACTATTCAGTCTCCGGATACAGGCTTTAAAACAATTTCCTTCAACGGCAATAGTGGAGTTATACAAGCAGAAGTGCTTCCTAGCGCTGCATTGCAACTACTACCATTAATCAAATTCGATAAGGTTCTTCTTCTCATCAAGGACAAGTTTCATGTAAAGTTTGAAAATACTTGTTTAAATATAGTTGGAGCTGGATCGATGGACGGCCTGAATGACAGACCCACGGCTAACTGGTCCCTGCATATTTGATGTGGGTCTTTTATACTTGTGTTTGTTTGGGTACACGTCCCTGTATATTTGATGTGGGTCTTTTATACTAGTGTTTGTTTGGGTACACGTCCCTGCATATTTGATGTGGGTCTTTTATACTAGTGTTTGTTTGGTACACGTCCCTGCATTTTTGATGTGGGTCGTTATACTAGTGTTTGTTTGGGTGCACGTCCCTGCATCTTTGATGTGGGTCTTTTATACTAGTGTTTGTTTGGGTACAACAAACACCCTATACACCATGAACGTCCAGCTGCTGCGACACTGTTGATTTAAGCAGACAGTAATCAAAACTCGACAACTTTGCACCAGCAACTCTTTTAGTATGAACTCGTAATCTGTATACTAGTATTTTAGTTCTGATAGTGTATGTAAGTAAATTCAGTAATAGCGATCATAAGTTTACAATTCACTAAACGTAACTGACTTCAACAGAGTTTGTCTAAAACTGCAGTAGCTAAAATAATAATTATGTTATATGGCAAATGCGTGTTTGTTTTATACACTTTAAACTTTAAATTTTCCGGATTTTGATCCATATGCTGATATTCTATTGATTAACTGGGATAGTTAGACTAGTATCCTGTCAGATTCTATCAACATAAATATATAGTAACATATAAAAATAAGTTGTTTACCAACAATTGGCTGTCCTTCTAGCAATGTCTTTCACCCCAAGATAAAAACGGCTGTGTAATTATTAGGCAATACAAATGGCAGCGCTGAGGATGAATGTGTTTCCTGGTAATGCAATATGTCGGAGCAAGATTACTTAAATTGCTTTATCGCATGTACGACGGTGAAAAAGACATTTGCGGTGGGAAATTTAAGTACTATTAAGTTTGAATATTAAACCGAAAAATAAAACGAGATAATTTAATCTGTCATAAATTGTAAAGCACTTTATTAACATTGGCGTACAACAAATGATTTCAGACCTTGAATGATGGTTGTGTAACATGAAGAAGAAGAAGAAAAATTCGATCATTCAATGTTTGCCGGTTTCCTCTTAGATTTGACGACATCATAAAGCTCCCAGGATACATCAAGGATCACCTATTTAACAACAACATCATATTATCCAATAACTAGATATGTCGAGACAATATGAGCGTGTATTACACCATATATATTTAAATTTGATAAAATAGCGGACATTTGCTGTTGCAAAATACATTAAGATTGTATCGTTCTGTCCACCAAATTTCCATTTATGCTCTATATGTTAAATTGATTTCCACGAAAACATCATTTAATTGAATATTGTATAGCTTATTTTATATATAAATAAATTAGTTTCGTACAGTCATATAATTTTACATTAATTATATATTAAATTCCAATTTAGTACATGTAACTGTTACGGTATGTGATGTTAGATAATACTGAAAAAATAAATTAGTATATGAAAAAGAATTCGACGCATTTATTCGGTTACACAGGACCAACCAAAGAGACGGAGACGATATAGTGTGGTTCTTTTACGGTGGACTGAGTCCAGTACATATTACCACCTGGACCCTATTTGACGAAAGACAAAGTGGGGCTACGACGTCCTGAAGGTCACACGCGCTATGTATCGTGCGATGTCTGAAACCCGACGGACACACTTCCGCTACACCACGACATAATGATACACTCTTTAAAAACATTTAACGGTAACATGAAAATGTATTCCAATATACCTTATACTATAGCAAACATAGAAATACATTTGCAAACATTATATACTAAGTAAAAAAAAGTTAAGCAACAGGTAGGGAATTTTGAACTATTTACCATTTTTCAAAGTATAATAACACAAGCACAACATAGAACATTTAATTCAATCCCTTTTCAATAATTTTGAAATATTTACCATTTTTCAAAGCATAATAACACAAGCACAACATAGAACATTTAATTCAATCCATTTTTGATATTTAACACACATTTTATTGGTAACTGGTATAAATAGGGGTTGAATTAAATGTTCTATGTTGTGCTTGTGTTATTATGCTTTGAAAAATGGTAAATATTTCAAAATTGCCTAAATGTTGCTAAACTTATTTGACATAGTAAATAGTTCCAATACATAACTTTTTCAAGAGCCGGTTGAATGTTATGAATGATGGCAACGAAATATGACTAGTGTGTCTTTAATACTGAAACCATCAGTAACGCTCGCTAAATAGAACTCCAATACTGCTCAGCTAGACACACTGAGTCTTATTACGGGAGACGCGCTGGTATCTGATTCACAACAAAACTGCTATTCTATACACGGCTGTGGTACGGGACTGACAGACGTGTATTTCCTATGGTCATATAATGGTATAATAAATACATATGCTTCTAGTGGTGCTATTCTCCTGTTTATTACTATTATTATAGTAGAAATTTATTTACTGACTACTTGATCTTTTATATAAATATAATCGGACGTTCTCTTTCTTTCAAAACAATTCAAGATGCTGCAGGAATTCATGTTTGGCAGGTAGTTAATTAATGAAAATAACTGATATAACTGAAACCATTCCAACCGGTATTTAGTGGAAGAGAATTATGATGGATATTTTGAAATACGGAAAAGGGAATAAAAATGGACATACTTTTATAACAATGAATAAAGAAAATGTAGTACACATACATTACAGCTCCACGGAATATCTAGTGTATAACTTGACATGAATAGTCTTGCAAAAATACCACAGGTACAGTATATATTGTTTATTAAATTTGTTAGGGCATATTATAGTAAATTATTTATACTGATGACTGAGATAAGTTTACTTTATGAGAAAATTGTACCATGCATAAATGAAAAAATAAAAACAATATGCATAACGTCGCAGTATAAAAAAAAGAAGCTAACTGCAAAGTGTTTAATATAAAACAGTATCAGCTGATAGATTAGACGGGCTTGAAAAATAAATAGTACACGTTTGCTTTGTTTTAATACTTAAAATTGGTTAAAACAGACATCCAGATTGCCGTATGCCATCCAGATTGCCGTATGCCCTTTTAAATTTAAGCTTTAAGAAAATAAGATGAATTTAAGAAACTAAGATGTTGCAAATTTCAAATAAGCATACATTGGCAATACATCGATTGTAACAATTTCATTAAAAACACATAACGTTTATTTTAAATATAACATGAGCTATTTTGAATGGACTTAAAATAAATCGAACTAAAATATTATTAAATAGATACGCACCAGTAAACTTAAACTGAAACGTAATGATAATTACATTACACACATTACGTGGTCCCGCCTTATTTCCATTAAGCGATTGAAAAGCTTATATTAGCAGGATTTTATAACAGATATTACGACAACAAAACACGTTTACAAAACATTTTGTACTGAAAAACTTTAATAACCTATTTAAAATTGCCCCTTAAATGTTTAATTTTACAATATGCTAACTTTATAAGCCGAAATTAAGGTTTTATTTCATACCCCAGCCAACCCCGTTTTCTCTTCTTGGAGAAGGGGTTGGATGGGGTATGAAAGTTAATACTCGGACCATGTAATGGTTAATTACAGTAATAAATCAATCGCATGAAAACCAACCCTCTATAGAATTTATTTAGAATACATCATCACATAAATGACTTTTTTTACTTATAGGCAGAATAGGCTTCTTAAAACTTAAACTAAAATAGCTGATAAAGAATTAGGAAGCCTGACAACTTAAGAAGTCCGCATATGATAGCATTCAGCTTTACAAACTATGCTAAATAAATAGCTTCAATACAGAACAGTATCAATACCTCATGTGTAAAGTGATTTATTCCATGACCGCTGTATTTAGGCAAAACAGGTAGCGGACAGAGCCAACTATTTTATTTATAGTAGTACAGACATTCCGTATATTTATGTAAATTAAACAAAGGCCTAAAAAGGTCGCATAACATTTTACCGGATAGTAAGTTTCAAAATAGTTATTTCAATTAACGTCTGGGGACAACGGCTGATTAATGCGAATTTTGACGTTAATTTGATACATTAATACTTGACACAAAGTCTATATCCTCTCCGTTAAGGTTGAACATACACATACTGTGAGTCTGCCAAGTTCAATAAAAACGACAACGATGGTATAAACCGCTGAATAAAAATCAGAATATGCTGCATCATGCAGGAACACTCTGCAAACGACACTATAATTGTATTCTCGTCCGTAATTGTTTCCTCCACGGACCTTTCGTACAGAACAATAAAAAACAACTTAAAAAACCCGCAATCTGTGGGAACAATGTATGCATCATTAAACATGCATAAAGGCACAAGCTTTTCACGACAAGTTGCAGGATATTACAGGATTCTTTACTAGATTTGTTTCACGCAACATCTGCAATACGTGATGCCTTACTTAGGAATCCGCTTAAAAAGGCATTAAAACAGACGCTCAGCTCATCAATAAACACTGTCCTTAATGGCAAACACAGCGCGTTGTCATCAAATGGTTTAAAACTTGCATCTAATTTATACTCCATCAAAGAGCCAATAGTATGTGACGTCGTTGTTCAAGACAATGATAAGACTTGCCTCCAGTTGAAGTGGTTATGCATGTTAACGTTCAAACATAAAATTATGTCACCGTTGTATTGCATCCTAAGGGCTAATGCGTATGGTTATATGTACTGAAAGGAAAAAGAAACGCGTCACGGGATTTTCCGCTAATTATTGTTTATACTGCACACTTAATTCCATATATATTCCAAGGAAATCCCAAGATGTTTTGTAAAACACAACTGTGATGTTGTAGATGTTTTAATCACAGTACACGTTGTAACAAGACTTTTGTAAATGTTGAAGTTTCTCTTTTAAAAATTGAGCCAGTTCAGTACTGTATTTAACGTAAAGTGTTTGCAAAATTTTGCATTCTAAGTTTGCGCCAGATGCGTACTCTGTCAATAATGAAACTTTGCAGGAATACTATTTACTGTGTTACGTGTTGTTTTAGTCTTTTTTCCGAAAGGAAAGATCTTACGTGGCCATGTACCTTTCGATTAACAGCAGCATAATTATTGTACATACAATATATAGCGGAAATTCCAGTGTCGCGTTTCTTTTCCTTTTGGTATATGTCTTGTCAGGTTGAAATAAAACATAACTTATCTAACACATGTTTGCGCCACTCAAAGGGGCAAAAGACAATTTTGATTTGCATGAAATTCGCGGCATCCACGTATTGTTAACCATCTTTTGTTTGGTATCGCATACTTTGCTTCTCTTTGTAAATGTCTTATATGTTTTGTGTGTGTTTGTTTATCTTTGTAATTGCTGTTTGTTTCTATGCGTGTTTTTGGAGGACTGTGGTCCTCGAATGCTACATTGGTCGACTTCTACTTTCGATATGTATAACTGATTAGTTCAGCGCAAATTGAGTATTACTAACTGGTGATTATATTGGACCAATATTATATTCAAACATATGGAAAAGTAATGTTGTATTACCTTTCATTTACTAAATATAAAAGTATGCCAGCAGAATTAAAGTCAAAATAGTACTGTAATAATAAACGAAGGTGCTAATTGTAATGTTTGATTGCCGTAGCTTCTTATGCTATCCAGCTCAGTAGTAAACTATAAATCTTTGTTAAACATTATGTAAAATTGTTAAAATGTTGTTAAATTGTTGTTAAAGGACACAGACATGGTAAAGAGCATATCTCGTGATAAAAATCAGGGAGCCTTAGACGAATTTCAAACTACCCACCCCTCGCTTTCCGGGAAGGTACGCTCTCATACGAGCTTTTGTTTGACAGATATGATAGGCGGTATAATTCTAACCTCATTAGCATATGTGAATTTGACGTTATTTCATTGGATGAAACCTAACACATGACGGCGTTTTCAAAAGAAACGCGTTTAAACATGCACGAATAACTATGGTCTTAGGTTATAGTCAAAATATGTGTTAACTGTTTTAAATGAATTTCTCAATCTTAAAACGTCCTTTATGCCTTTTTTGCCACTGACCGTTCCAAGGCCGTACCCTATTGACAACCTGTTTCCGTTTGTGATGTCATATCGTGTCTTTTATTCATACTTTATAATACTTTGTAATACTAGTAATTGTTTGTTTCTCTGCGTGGTTTTGGTTGACTATGGTCCTTGAATGCTACATTTCCTGTTCGACTTTTATATCTACTTTTAATAGAAATGTTGGAATTTCAAGGATTAATTTATTTTGTATGTGTAAACTGCGGATCAATTTGTGCGTGATTCGGTCAAGTTAACACATGCATAAACTATACTCCACATACATCACTTAACCCTGCAATAGTATGACGTAGTTCCTTAAACTTACGCTATTCCAACATTAGAATTGTGTAAATGACAGCATACTAGCCCGGAAAGCACGCGGTCCGATGTTCGATTCTCGGCTGCAGCACGCTTATCGGTGTACGTTAAATGTCTGAATAGATATGTATTGCTACAAGATACACAACTTATCTTAGAGAGAGAACTCAATTACAGAGAACTTAATTACATAAAAATAATAATCTTATAAATATTGTACGATGAGGAAGCGGTTGTCATAAACAGACCCCATTACTCATCAAATGTGTTTACATTTCATCAATACTATCAATGTATCAACTACTGTTAATTCAGTTGTCTCCCACCGTTGAACTGTTTTCATCCAAATATAATAACATTTAGATTGTTTGCTGAGCACTGGTGTTAACCACATACAGAACACGTATTTAGTTGTTTATATCAAATTAAATGCACGGACAGAGATGTTCTCGGCAACCATCAGACAATTTCAAATTAAACAGACAAGTATTAAGCACCGAAATAATATGATCAATAGCACGTGTGACTTTAATGGTAACACGCACAGTGTACGGACATTTATTACATAGAACCGGTCGGAAAACATATTGGGGGAAATGGGGGGAGGGAAGCAAAACATGACGTTCGGAATTCATCCAATCATCTCGTTTCCGTTTACTCTGCATAGTATGAAACACTATGGTTTTTAGAAAAAATGACGCGACGTTATCTGTCTATACTCGTCAAATAAAAGCTAAATGAAAGACCCATTTATTTTATTTAAGAACTGATAAATATGTATCTTTGACAACTCGTTGTTTATAAGGCTTTATCAAATGAATGTACAAGAGTTACATTAAATTGATTCTTTCTGTTGAAAAAAAAACGTGTAATATCTGAACTTTATATTTCAAGGAGGCGGAGCTACTGCGCACGCATCCAATGTGTCACAATAGCAAATGGTGATTCCACTGTCTGAAAATACACCGACGGTAGTCGTCTCTCTTGCACATTTTTATTACTATCATCCTCCTGATCCCAAGGCATGTTACTGCTGGTTCTATAGCCACGGGCAAATACTGTAAATCAAATAATTACTTTTTTCTCCTTCATTGTTCAGTGTTTACTCTGTTTTAAACGTCGGTAGTGAATGAAATTACCATAAAGGGATTTGCCATTAACTATTGGCGTAGCGTTTCATGCATTTTCTATGTAATACTGGTGTTTAAAGCCGTATAAAAGCCGAACACTGGGAATCAATTCTTATAATATTTCCAGGTTATTGATTCCTATTTTGAACAAACAGTTCGATGTATTGTTTTGTGTTAAACACTACAACCTTGATTTTTACACTTTGCCTTGGTTCAAACGTCCATCCGCCAAAAGTAGTGCACAACTATTTTAGTAAGTGCCGATACGTTGATATGTGACATCGAGTGACTTATTTGCCCTTTCTTAAACCGAAAAACATGTTTTAACAAGAGGTCAATGACCTTGAAGCTCTACTGATTGATTTTGATTTCAGGAAGTAGTCGCTACAGTCTAGTTTTTTGAAAAATTATTTTTAGCCGTGGCGGCCATCTTGAATTTCCGGCCGACCTGAAATTTTGCTAGGATCAATTAGACATCAAGAGCAACATTCCTGTGAAGTTTCATGAAAATCCGTCAAGTAGTTTCAGAGAAGTAGTCGCTACAAGTTTTCATTATATAACTCTATGTAAACAAAGATGGCCACTGGCAGCCATGTTTAACGTCGAATCAAAATAATGTTTGACTCTGATAACCATCATGTCATGCTGATCATTTTACAAAAAGTCCCATATCAATATCACTTATAGTTTTTAAGATGTAGTCGCTACAAACTTATTTTTTAAAAATCTATTTTTAGCTGTGGCGGCCATCTTGAATTTCTGGCCGATCTGAAATTTTGCTAGGATCAATTAGACATTAACAGCAACATTCCTGTAAAGTGTCATGACAATCCGCCAAGTAGTTTCAAAGAAGTAGTCGCTACAAGTTTTTACTATATAACTCTATGTAAACAAAGATGGCCGCTGGCAGCAATGTTTAACGTTGAATTTTTGACAAGGACCAACATCATGTCATGCTGATCATTTTAGAAAAAGTCCCATATCAATATCACTTATAGTTTTCAAGAAGAAGTCGCTACAAACTTGTATTTTGAAAATTTAGTTTTAGTCGTGGCGGCCATCCTGCCACGACATCTTGAATTTCCGGCCGACCTAAAATTTTGCTAGGATCAATTAGACATCAAAAGCAACATTCCTGTGAAGTTTTATGAAAATCCGTCAAGTAGTTTCAGAGGAGTAGTCGCTACAAGTTTTCATTATATAATTCTATGTAAAAAAAGATGGCCGCTGGCAGCCATGTTTAACGTTGAATCAAAACGATTTTTGACAAGGACCAACATCATGTCATGCTGATCATTTTAGAAAAAGTCCCATATCAATATCACTTATAGTTTTCAAGAAGTAGTCGCTACAAACTTGTTTTTTAAAAACCTATTTTTTAGATTTCGCGGCCATCTTGGATTTCACATCGACATGATTTTTTGCTAGGATCAACTAGACTTCATGGGCAACATTTCTGTAAAGTTTCATGAAAATCCATTCAGTAGTTTCAGAGAAGTAGTCGCTACAAAAAAAGTTTACGGACAGACAGACGGACAGACGGACGACGGACGCCGCACCACGTGTACAAAGTACTTATCTGATATTCAATACTCTTATTAATTATACATATCTACATGATATATATCACTTAATTAATCATAAGGACACGCTAAGACTAAACAAGATACCATGCACTTCAACAGATTGTTTGCTGAGCGCTGTAGTGACCAAATTAGACTCATCAGTTATTATTTAAGAGAAAACAATTATCGATTTCCACGAAACTGATCAGTTTTGTATTGAATTAGATGGCATATAAAGTCATTATCCCGGCAACCATAAAACAATGTCATATATTAAACATAATATATTAGACAATAAAACGATATGCGAGACAAATGGGGTTCAGACTCAATGAATGGCAACACGCAAAATGTACATAACCTTCTTAAATATATATAGTTTGCGATATACATGCACTTACATTACTTTTGAACTATTATTGCATGTATGTGGCATGTGTACAATACACAAGCACGTGTTCAGAAACATAATGAATTACTTTTACCCAGCCTTATCAAGTTTATCAGACAGTATATATGCATACAAATGCATTTACAATCACATCTGTTCCATCACACCTGTACAATGATGTTACAATTGAAGTGTAAAATATGAATGACGATATGTATACCATCTGATGTCAAAACTAAGCTGAGGTTTATTCGAAGACGGATTTGTTTTTGGACGGTGCCGTCAGGCAACCCTCCTAAGTAGTTGGAATTCTGGCGCAAAACGAATTTCTACCAGAAACCAAAGAGCACCAGATTACAGCGCGATAAAAGTAGTACCATTTGCAAGGATGTAAATGGGCAAAAGATCCGTATATTGACAACATATTGATGATACGTAAGAGTGGGTAAACATTGTCATTTTAACTTCAGTTTAAGTAATACGCTGTTTTTGAAGGGATACGCTGTTTTTGAAGGGATTTGATACTGTACAAATTAATGCGCATATGTCTTATGACGTAAACAAGCGTCTACATGAGGTTGGGAGTAAAAGCCGTATCGTACCGTACATTCCGAAATATAACGAAAACAGCAGGTGCGTAGTACGGAGAATACCGAAAGTAGCAATTAATAGTTTAGTAACGAATCTAATAGAGATTATCGGTATATTATCAGTGTATGAAATGATGTATATAATGCTTATTAATTTATTTATGTTATTGGATAATAAATAGAATCCGTGCCTTACCGTACATCATTTGTGTAACAGTTACGTAAACCGACATGGGATCAAGAAATTAATGACATTTAATAACGTAACAATTAAAATTAGTAATTTAAAGGTACACTTCGGCAGATCTCAAGTGGCATTCACAAATCTTAACACAGCAGAATACATGACTAATCAGCAACATTTATACCAATAATAAAGGTTTTCCTTGGCAAGCACGTGTTAATCTATGGACACCTTTTCTGCAAACTATTGATTTTGATGTAATTCAATTTTTTTTAATAATTACAATCATTACATGCACATATGAAGAGTAAATAATTCGATTACCATGCTATTAAATTGAAACCTTTTATCACATTACATCATGATAACTTCCAAAGGCCGTTCATAAATTCGCGAGCATAAGCGATTATATAACTATGTACCACAGACATCTCTTTATCAAACAATACAATATGTTATTTGGCATAACATCTGAATTAGAACTGTTTTATCGCTAGCCACAACCCCTTGTATGATATCTGGTATAACGGCACACTTTTTGAAAAGTGTGATATGAAACATCAGTACACTTTCGTTTTCCTGTATTGAATATATCGTACGCCTTCGGACAATAGAAAGTACTCTAAAAAACATGTTTATTGGTTGAATAAGGCGGAATACAATATACAATATTTCAGAGAAGTGTACAAACAGACATACCTCATTTAGAGAAGGAATAAATAAATTACATGGAATAGTATACAACTATTTAATTCCTTAGAACTCAATGGTTATAACTATTTATCAGAGGGAGTGACTACTGACCCGAGAAGGGTACTATTGCTATTGCACGAGGCGGCACGAATAGCACGAATAGTATCATTCAAGGGTCAGTAGTCACTCCATTGACTCCTAAGGCATTAAATAGTTGTTTTATTATATATCATAAAATATAACAATTTTGATTTTTTACCAACGAAATTAAAATGTTGAGTGTGAGCCGTGTAAACAATATATCCGCTTCCTGTGTTCATTTAAACAAACGTGTCACTGACACAGATCGACTATTGCAAGGCCACGTGACGCTTTGCTGTTTTTTTTTTAAAAAAAGCGTGTCAATGACAAAGATGTACTATTGAACGCTAAATTTACTATTGCGCGGTTACGTGATGAACTATTGAACGGTTGGCATACTTCCAATGAGAAAGATCAAAACTATTTAATCACACGTGACTGCTTCTAGACCAATGAAAAACGCTTATATTTTATGATGTATAATTATAAGTATTACGTTCTATCAATGGCATTTTATCACATTTTATTACCTTTAGCAATATTGTGTTTAAAAAGCATTTAAATTTAGGAATTTAGAACAATACATAGAATCTCTGACTACCGTTACATCAGACAAAGATGTATTTATTATTATTATTATTATTATTATTATTATTATTATTATTATTATTATATACTTATCCTAACTCAAAGAAGCTTCTTTTGTTTTAGCCATATCGCAACCGAAAACGTCTTTGCAGAAGTCCTATTTATCAGACATTCAAGGGGCGATAACTCTGTCATGCATGATTGAATCGGATTGGTTTTCGACATCGAGATTTCATGTATACGTATGTTGTGATCAACTTTCTCTGACATTATCATTTTACAATCATTCCCTTTGACACATATACAATTTAAACATTTCTACATAACTTCACTTTTTATCTCCCGCCGATTAGGCGGAGGGATATATAATTGCCGTTGTCCATCTGTCCTTCCGTCCGGTCCCATAACTTTGGTAATGCCTCATCCGATTTCAATACTATTTTGCACAGATGTTCACCACCTCAGTACGCAAACCACTTTTTGAAAGTTGTTCTTGACCAATACTTTCTGAGTGGCACCGTCCTGTTCAATGCGTTGATTAATACATGTTTCCGGTTGTTAGATTTCCTTCGCTTCACAACAACTATATATGACGATTTACCGTTTAACACGTAGATCTATATAACACGGCATTTCACCGAGCCTTTTGAAACATTCCAGCCCCTAATTATATGTCTGTGAAACAAATACAGCCGTGTTTAGTTTTAAATGAATGGGAAAATAAACAGTAAACTAAATTTTCAAACAAGAACACCGCCTAGCGGGGCATATACGCTCGTCATTGGCAAGGTTATATTTTTCTATGGGAAATAATTAAAAAAATAAAACGAATCAGAGAGTTATGGGCCTTTAAAAGATGTATTCATTGGATGATGTTGAAGCTGTTTGCAACGTAACAGTACATATGTACGTATAGTAGCGTATTCTAAAATCGTGTGCATCAGACGCTAACTACCGTAGCTTTAATGATTACTCTTTCATACACAAATGTAACTATTACTGGCAACACACAACACAGTCATAGTAGTAGTAGTAGTAGTAGTAGTAGTAGTAGTAGTAGTAGTAGTAGTAGTAGTAGTATCAGCAGCATCAGCAGCAGTAGCAGTGGTAGTAGTAGCAGCAGCAGCAGCAGCAATAGTAGTAGTAGCGGTGGCGGCAGAGTAGTAGTAGTAGTAGTAGTAGTAGTGGTGGTGGTGGTGGTGGTGGTGGTAGTAGTAGTAGTAGTAGTAGTAGTAGTAGTAGTAGTAGTAGTAGTAGTAGTAGTAGTAGTAGTAGTAGTAGTAGTAGTAGTAGTAGTAGTAGTAGTAGTAGTAGTAGTAGTAGTAGTAGTAGTAGTAGTAGTAGTAGTAGTAGTAGTAGTAGTAGTAGTAGTAGGAGTAGTAGTAGTAGTAGTAGTAGTAGGAGTAGTAGTAGTAGTAGTAGTAGTAGTAGTAGGAGTAGTAGTAGTAGTAGTAGTAGTAGTAGTAGTAGTGGTAGTAGTAGTAGTAGGAGTAGTAGTAGTGGTAGTGGTAGTAGTAGTAGTAGTAGTAGTAGGAGTAGTAGTAGTAGTAGTAGTAGTAGTAGTAGTAGTAGTAGTAGTAGTAGTGGTAGTAGTAGTAGTAGGAGTAGTAGTAGTAGTAGTAGTAGTAGTAGTAGTAGTAGTAGTAGTAGTAGTAGTAGGAGTAGTAGTAGTAGTAGTAGTAGTAGTAGTAGTAGTAGTGGTAGTAGTAGTAGTAGGAGTAGTAGTAGTAGTAGTGGTAGTAGTAGTAGTAGTAGTAGTAGTAGTGGTAGTAGTAGGAGTAGTAGTAGTAGTAGTAGTAGTAGTAGTAGTAGTAGTAGTAGTAGTAGTAGGAGTAGTGGTAGTAGTAGTAGTAGTAGTAGTAGTAGTAGTAGTAGTAGTAGGAGTAGTAGTAGTAGTAGTAGTAGTAGTAGTAGTAGTAGTAGTAGTAGTAGTAGGAGTAGTAGTAGTAGTAGTAGTAGTAGGAGTAGTAGTAGTAGTAGTAGTAGTAGTAGTAGTAGTAGTAGTAGTAGTAGGAGTAGTAGTAGTAGTAGTAGTAGTAGTAGTAGTAGTAGTAGTAGTAGTAGTAGTAGGAGTAGTGGTAGTAGTAGTAGTAGTAGTAGTAGTAGTAGTAGTAGTAGTAGGAGTAGTAGTAGTAGTAGTAGTAGTAGTAGTAGTAGTAGTAGTAGTAGTAGTAGGAGTAGTAGTAGTAGTAGTAGTAGTAGTAGTAGTAGTAGTAGGAGTAGTGGTAGTAGTAGTAGTAGTAGTAGTAGTAGTGGTAGTAGTAGTAGTAGTAGTAGTAGTAGTAGTAGTAGTAGTAGTAGTAGTAGTAGTAGTAGTGGTAGTAGTAGTAGTAGGAGTAGTAGTAGTAGTAGTGGTAGTAGTAGTAGTAGTACTATTAGTTAGTGTATTAGTAGGAGCAGTAGTAGCAGCAATATGAATGCACGTTGCGGCTAAATTGTTCAATGTCCATGCAATGTCAACTGTCACTGCCTTGGAAGCCATGGTAATTGATTATCTGTCATCGGCACAAACCATAGATTAAGAAAAGTTCTAAAAATGTGCATCGAAACGTGCTTCGGCATTTGTAAAATGAAGCGACCCTGGTAATTTTAAATCACTGTTTAAAAAGTGTATTTTTATATGTACGCTATTATATTATTGAAAACAAAATAATCAATAGGTCACTTCTTTTCAAAAAGCGTCTTAAAACAATTCGTAACGTTGTTAGTAGGGGATAATGCGTGTATCATATCTCATACGTGCTGAACTAGTATATTAGAATTACGTAGTAGAAAGAGTAAACACGTCACATCCCATAAATACACAATGATTCTACAGTACATTTAAAATAAACGCGAACTCAAACCAAGAACGCTATGTAATTATTTTAAATGTAAATTGAATGGTTCAAACACACACGCACATCTTACTAATTTGGTTAAAGCTTTCAGGCCTTTTTCAAACTATCCCTTAATTAAAATGAGCTGACATTCTGACTGATAAAAATCATAGAAGACGCATCGAGGCTGAGGAAATAAACTGTACGTTCATTTTAGAAAAGCTAAACTATCTTGTATTTTCACAAAATAGTTATATAAAAAGCCAAAATGTTTGAATACACATTTACTTGGTGGTGGACCCATTTACAGTTCGCCACTATGCTTTCTTTTTTGATTGTGCGATGACCGGACAGGCTGTTGACCCTATGATGACGTCTACCTAAAGCCCAAATGGATGGTGACGTTTGATGTTTGTCTGCAATATTGTCTTGTCGTGCCCTCAATGGTTTGTTCTCCTGTTTCTCTGGCTTCTGCCAAGTCAATGAGTACCTTCTTTGTGGCTTTCTAGACTATTGTTTTTTTTTGTAGTTATACATACACGAGCATCTTTTTGTTTTACTTATATTGCCTATTAATGCTGCCTTGTTGGTTAGAGAATAGTTCATGGAGATGATTTCTTTATTTACACTGTCCCGTTTTATTGGGATGGCAGTAGGGTAAGTGTTATTTGGGCTTTCATTCATCTTTAAAGTTGTTCTTTGTTTCTGTGTGTGTTTGTGGTTGACTGTCGTCCTTCAATGCTACTTTTCCTGTTGATTTTTATATCTACTTTTATTGCATTACAACTCAGATTATGTCTCTATTTTAATTAGTGTTCAAGTCATATTGCGCTTGCGAATTAACTGGTACATTGCGCTCGCGGGAATGTTCATTTGCATATCAATGTCATCGTTCATTTAATTGTTAAAATGTATGTTAACCTCTAAGTAAGTTAGTGTTTATTAAGTGGAATTTTAACAAAATAAGAACCCAACATTCTCTCACTACGGTCGCTGCATTTGGAGTTTATTTTGTTAAAATTCCACATAAATAACACTAACAAATATTTAAAGCAGATAGAATAGAATAGAATTTGTTTTATTATCCTCGTCAATAGGACGTGTCTAGGGCATCCCGCCGTACACCTTACAATTTTCATAATAGTTCATGAGCATATGATAGATAGTTCAACAAATACTCAAAATAGATATGATACAAGAAGAGCAAGTTTCACTACAGTACTAATTGACGTACTAATTGGAGGACAAATAGCAGTGCTAATTACAAGTGCTAATAGAAGCAATGATTGTAATTAACGAACGGAAATACATTACTCGAGACTGCTTCTTTAATTGGGATTAAAACGTCGTTAAACAAAAAATACACCAAACAGATCTTCTGATAAAATCATTCCTGTCTGCAATTGATACACGGAGATGTGTCAGGAGTTGCAAACTGATGAAGAAAAATCAGTTTCTTATGCGTCATGAAAATGCTCTGAAAGACACTTAATTCCTCTGTAATTCTTCAACAGAATGTGCGTTCAATACTCAAGACGCCAGCATTGGCAATATACATCCCGTTAAACCACCGTTTAATATTTTATACGTAATACAACTCTGGTCGTTATAAAAAATAAACACACACTGAGTTCGTATTTTTAAACGAAGATTTGACATTAAACAGATTGCTATTATACGATCAGTGAAAGCGTGTTTGACATTTATATGGTAATTGAAGCATTAGATAATCCATGTGCCTTTGCGAGGGAATGTGCTTTAAGGTGAAAGACATAACTGTTGAAACAACTATAAATGTTGAAATAATTCGACAGACAAAAACGGTGATATATCTTGATAGGAATAACTTGTGAAAGTAACAGCTGAAATAATCTTGATTTTTGACAGAAATAAATGTTGAAAAACTTGACAGGAATAACTCTAGATTAGGCCAAAAAAAAAAATAGGTGTGTTTCCTATTGCATGCTCTGAAAAAATAGGGTCGGTAGGTAGGCATTTGTTTTTGTTTTTTTTTGGAGCAAGATATTGTGAGATTCTACCTGTATTTATCACATAAACCCCATACAAGTTGATGATACAGCTGAAAGTTTCTCTGTGATGTAAGTTTACCTCGATATATGGTGATAAATCATTGTTCAGAACAAATAAACAAAAAAATATTTTTTTTTTTTTTTTTTTTTTATTTTTTTTTTTTTCATAAAAAGTTTTAGGGTCGGCCCCTTAAAAATAGGGTCGGTCGGGCCACCGGAAACACAGGTATTTTTTTTTTTGGCCTTACTAAATAGATTAAGATGTATGTGTTATACTTATATTGCTTATACATGCTGCCTTGTTTGTTAGAGAATATAACCTGGTGGGAATAGCTTTCTTTACACTGTCCTGTTGTATTTGGGATGATAATAGAATAAGTGTGAGGCTTGGTGCATTTAACTCCAGCGGCCTTTTTTGCCACTGACTTCCAAGGCGGCAGCCCTATTGTTAACCTATTTGTGATGTCATATTTTGCCTTTTAGACATCTTTGTAATTATTGTTTTTGTGCGTGTTTTGGTTGACTGTGGTCCTTCTCATTGTGAATCTACCTTCTTATACTAAAATTATAGAAGGATGGTATGAGGTTTATATTCCCCGGAATATTGTAAAGCACTACATAGAAAAGTACGGAATGTGATAAGTATATAGAACAATTAAATGAACTATATTCCATCACAATATAAACATAAACCAACTCTTTTCCTCTGCGTTCAAAATTTGTTAAAACGAAAAAACAATTTGCTAAACAACAAGTAGATATCCCGATCAAAAGTGCGCACTGGATTGAATAGAATACACCACAATTATGTCCAATGATCAAGACTATATTTTTAAAGATCTACGAATAAGTATAGAAAGTGGTCGACATTACTCGGTAAAATATGAAGGTCTTTTAATAATTATTTGTTTATCGACGGTCAATATTGATACTTCCAATAATATTTGGTAAGGAATGCCAACTATAGTAACTGGAACGCCCAGTGTCGTACCTCTTGCTACGCCCATGGTTATACCGTTCAAACAAGAGGTTCTATTTATTTTCATATATAGTCAGGTATTTTTGTCGCTTTTAACCAAAATAGTTTTCAGGTTGTACTCCATCCAACGCTGTTTTATCATTTGCTGTGATATCCTGTTCTCTATATCTGCAACGCAGTACACAATTTACATTAAGACTTTAACAGAAACTGATAATTTCTGTAAAGCAGGTAAATTAAAACTTTTGCTATTTTCTGTTCTACAAACATTGTTTTAACAGAATGTCCTGCATATGTTTGATAAATAATGTTATTTACTGGCTAAACTTATTTTTATCAGTATATATATACTTATTTACTTAGCGAATGGATAAAAACGAAATGAAAATGTTTTTAGTATATCTTCAGTTCGTAATTAATATTGGTAAAGAAGAAACGCTTCACTAACTGTCTGAATGGTTCCACGTTTCTCTGAAATGGTTCTGTACTCTCCGATAATTGATTTCAACTTAGTCGTCGTACATTTAATTTAGATATACGATTTCTGTAGATACTGTCAGAAACGATTCACAAGGACCCTGGATGATTGATGGTCGAGTGGACGAGAGTGAATAAAAGTGGAATAACTTAGATGTAATTCGCAAGCGTGGTAGGCGAAGAGCTTACATATGCTAGGAGTAATGTCCAGTAATGGATTCCTAGGACAAGCAATTATTTACTGGAGATTTATATAAAACAGGTTATTGAGTATTGTGAGACAATTGACCATTCAAGATACAGAGGGAGTTATTAGTTGAAATAGCATATACAAGAAATATTGAAAAGAGCTCGATAATATTAAAAGGGAAATAGAACGGGAAACGTAGAAACTATGATTACAATCTCTCACAAACAGACTCAATAAAAGTCGAACAGAAAATGTAGCATTTACGGACCATTTGAGGACAGCAGTCAACCCAAAACACGCTTATAAGCAAACAACATTTAAAAGATAATAATAGGCAAGACATCTGACATCACACACATAAAATAACCACCAAAGCCTCGTGACATTACAATGACGTTAAAGACGAGACTCCTTGATTAAAAACATGATGTCGATAACTGCTGTGAATATCTAATTTTATTACATTTCTATGGGTGAAAGATTGGGATTTCTCAGTGAAAGAATAGTCATAATCGCTAAATATTAATAACTAACTCAGAACACAAAAATAACTAACTGTGACGTTGAGTCACGACGTCAAAAGTGTTGCTGACGTCGACGTCATCCGCAGATGTTCAATACAGGGAATAATTTCGGTTAAAAGCATACACAAAATGTAATAAACAGATTATTTAACTGCTGGGTTCGATTATAGGGAAGTCCTTCACTCAATGGTAGACGTGCTTTGTTTTTTCACTCAATCTCTTACGCTCGTTCGTGAAAAAAGCCACACGCCTACCATCTCGTGAAGGATTTCCCTATAATCGATCCCAGCAGTTAAATACTCTCTATTTAATATTATGTTTTGGAATTAGAAGCTGTATTATTCAGTATGCATTGCGTTTTATCACTCGATTTAAGGGCTGAGCGTTTACAGATTGCTAAATGTTGCGACGGTATATCAGTCGTTTAACTGTCGCATATTCTTAATGGTGACGCGTTGGTGGGGTCGTTAAACACGAATTGCGATCGTTAAACGAGCCAAATTCCATTACTGTTATCGCTCTTTCTTACACAAGTTAACGTTTCTGACAGATTTACTGACAAACGCATTGAAATAAACTAAATAACGTCACAAAGCTTGCTTTGAGACTATTTTTGTTGCAAATGCTTCAGTCAGCCAATTGAGTTGCAGGAGGATTTCTGCAGGAGTACATTAGAATCAGATGTAAATCACAGTCAGCTGTGTGAGATAAAGGTGTGCGGTACAGTGAACGACAAAACAGGCATAGGAAAAGGAGTCGGTAATGAAGATAATAAGGAATAAATGTGAAAATCACGTTTCTTCATATCTCCTCTGCTTGGATTATTGTTTTGCTCCCGGGGGAGTAGATCAGGTTAAGAATTCCGAGTGGAGTGACTGCGTTGCCTTGGGGATAGAAATAATTAACGAAGGCATTAATTTCATAACGATGTTATATTACGGCTCCGGGTTATATTTGGCGTTCTGATTAGACAAGGTTGAAATGGAAGTCAACATTTTGTAGTTCAGTTCAATTAATGATATACCTAGAAAGTAATATAAAGTAGAATGCCGGTTAAGCCGGTGCTAGGGAACGTGAGAGGTGTTGCACCTTACACTACTCTCTCATGAACAAACTCAATAAAACCGATGCTAATTTTTTCTCTTGTTTGTGTTTGTTGCTTCTAAGGGATCCCCGTTTTAGTATTTATTTCTATGTGAATATCAAATGGAACTTAAAAGCCAAAAGTGAATTAACTTCAAACATCAAAAAAGTATTATTCTTATCTACTAAAACTGGGATAACATTATCGCAATAAGTAATATAAGAATTTACCAAAATAATGTGTGCTTCTTCCCAACCAAATTAAAATTAGTATAATGCGAGTAAATACTGTAATATAGTACTATGATACCGGAATCCTAACATTTAGAAATCAAAACGCAAGCCACTCCAACATTAGGCTACAAAATACCCACCGGCCTTACTAACAAATCATTAGAAAAACATTTTGCTTACGATTACGATACACTTCAGACACATTAAGACATATTTAGTGGTGGCTTATATATGTCATATTATGTCATACATAACCGTATACATATTGTAGTCTCACGTGACGGTGACGTTTGACTGTTTGTCTGCAGTTTTGTCTTGTTGTGCCCCAATGGTTTATTCTCTTGTTGCTCTGGCTTCTGCCAAGTCTTTGTGCTTTCTAGGCTACTGTTTTTTTGTATTTATTTATACACGAGCATCTTTGTGTTATAAAGGCCTATTAATGCTGCCTTTTTGGTTAGAGAATAATTCATGGCGGGGATTTCTTTATTTACATTGTCCCGTTTTATTGGGATGAAGTAGGGTAAGTGTGAGGTTTGGTGCACCCTAGTACCTGGTTTGAACCACCCAGCGGCTTTTTAGCCACTGACCGTTCCAAGGCGGTAGCCCTATTGCCAACCATTTTTGTGTTTGTGACGTCATATGCCCTTATTTCTTATTAACATTGCCATTCATGTTTGCGTGTTTTTGGGTTTACTGTGTTCTGTGAAAGATGCATTTCCTGTTCGACTTTTATACTTATTTGTAAATGCACTAGGTGTGTCTGATGTCCTGTCTTTTTGTAGGATTTTACGTATATTCTTTAAATAAATTACACCATCCACTATGTTATATGTGTGTTTTCAACGTACCCGCAGTCTCGTATAGACTATATTTTCAAGTGTATTCTTGTCTTATATCAGCTGCTAGGCGTGTACGAATTCTGTCGACGAAATACTGATATCATTATTTCAATGGAAACTGATACACAGAAAATGACTCATTAACCTGTTAGTCTAAATATTGAAACAGGTCCGCCTTCTCCATGACCTACACATTCCAAATCTAATCCATTACTAATTGCTACAATTACGGTAATCGATTCTACAAATGATACTAGTAATGCCGACATAATACAGCAGTTTTCTTAATGAGAGTTCCATCTATGAAATACGCCGATTATAAAAGATTTAGTTCAAGTGTTAGAACTTCAAAATCACCTGGTCAAACTGGTTTATAATTAAAAACGTGCTTGAAATGCCTATGTGAAAAGTATAGTATTAGGAAACGCATTAAGCAAATCATAATCTGGCAAACTCAACTAGAGAAAAGAGTATTAATTTATTTGTTTTATATATATCATAATGCATATATGATTACAGCTGTTTTCTGTTTGAGCATTGCTCAATAAACAGCACATACAATATACTAGGTAAAAGAAATGCAAGCAGGAGATAGAACATATCTCATAGTAGTAAACTCTGTAAGCGCTACTGCTGCTCATTTAAGACTCTGGGAGATAACGTTGCATACACTAGTAATGAAAGACAACAAATAAAACATTTATGATTATAAACCATCGGATTGCAATCGTGTATATTAAGACCACTAAAAATTTTGGTGTAATCACTCGAGGTAATTTTTATCGTTTTTGAATAAATAGACACAGATCGGTTTATTCCAATTTCACGTATGTTCTATAAAAACACAAATGTTCCGTAACGGTACCAAACGAAATTCAGTTAAGACTCGTGGAGATGTCGAACAAGCACGTGTAGTGACATATAACCTTTTACAGTGGTTATAAAACATTTATGAGTTTAAACCATCTGATCGGAACAGTATAAATTTAGATTATGATCACTTACATTGTGCGTGCAAACACACGAATGATTTATTGTTGTACTATACAACATGACTGTTCCGCAACTTGTAATTGCACAAAAGACAGACGTTAAGACGTAATAAAGAGACGCAATAAAGAGACAATAAAATTACGCAAGCTAAGTTAACTATGAAATATGACTGTTGATAACTGGTTAGTATGAGCAGATGTGATTTATCTGTCTCTTGGTTAGTGAGAACCATAAATTGTAATGAACGTCTGTCTTGTTTGGTCAAATAAATTGTGATGAGCATCTGTCTAGTTTGGTTGGTTAAATAAATCGTAATAATCATGTCTTATTTGGTTGGTTAAATAAATCGTTATGATCATGTCTTATTTGGTTGGTTAAATAAATCGTTATAATCATGTCTTATTTGGTTGGTTAAATAAATCGTTATAATCATGTCTTATTTGGTTGGTTAAATAAATCTTTATAATCATGTCTATTTGTGGTTGGTTAAATAAATCGTTATAATCATGTCTTATTTGGTTGGTTAAATAAATCGTAATGATCATATGTCTTGTTTGTTTGGTCAAATGAATCGTAATGCTCATCTGTCTTGTTTGGTCAAATAAACGTAATGATCATCTGTATATTTTGTTTGGTCAAATGATGAATCGTAATGATCATATGTCTTGTTTGTTTGGTCAAATGCATCGTAATAATCATATGTCTTGTTTGTTTGGTCAAATGAATCGTAATGCTCATTCTGTCTTGTTTGGTCAAATAAACGTAATGCTCATCTGTCTATTTTGTTTGGTCAAATGAATCGTAATGATCATCTGTCTTGTTTGGTCAAATAAACGTAATGATCATCTGTATATTTTGTTTGGTTAAATAAACTGTGATGATCATATGTCTTGTTTGGTGAGTTAAATAAACTGTGATGCTCATCTGTCTATTTTGTTTGGTTAAATAAATCGTAATGATCATCTGTCTTGTTTGGTTAAATAAACTATGATGATATGTTAATGGCGTAGGCTATAAACAGTGTACTGAATGTGCAATGTTGAATAAAGTTATCTGTATTTGTATTCAATGATTAAACACGACCTTGCATTAAATAATATTAAAATAGTGTAAAAGAGACCATCATAAAAGCTTAACGCCAGACAAAACCAGTATAATTAAATCATAGCTGTTTTGTTTTAAAATTATCAGTTTCTGTTACAATTAGGAAAATAGAATCTGCAGAAGATAATGATCACTAATCTAAGAATGTCTCCAGACGTCAAAAACATACACTAAACTAATTATCAAGTCATACGTTTTACGTCTAAGACTCAATTTGGGTTGTTCAAATTGAGTCTTAGACGTAAAACTTAAGACTTGATAATTGTTTGCTCCTTTAACGTACACCAATCAATAAAACGTGCATGCGGAAAAAAAAAGAGCAGTAACGATCACAGAAATGAATTGGAATGTTTAATGTTTGTGATAACGAACCTATTGTTTGAGGCGCCTGTTTCAGCTAAAGGTTTTTCGGCATTAGCATAAGGAATTTTATAAATACGTACATAAGTTATATATCATTCCTTGTTGCTGGGGCAACAGAAAATTAAGAATCTCGAATAACTTCAGTTAGCCCTAATATTTTGCTATAGAAATCTGAAATAACTTCATAATATTTTGCTATAAAACATTCAGAGTGTATTAATTTACATTTATCCAACAGGTTAAAAACATTTTTGCTAAAAAAAAAAATTCATGTAGCAGAATTTTGCATTGAAATTGCAATACCAAAAACATCGTTGGATGCGAACATTTTATTTCTCAACCGATTTTGAAAAGTAAGGTATTTTTATTTACCACTAAAATTGTCCGTTTCACTGGTATACATTTTATTTAGGTCCTAGTTGAATTTTGTCTTAAAAGTCCGAAACTCCTTTGGCTGGAACAAGCGCCCCGAACAGTATTATGTTTTATCTCGATATAACATCGTTCTGAGTATCGTCGTTCAGGAGTAAGTATACTTTATTGACAAGAATGGGATAGGTTTGTACCAACACACTCAAAGAGTTTAATTCCGTTTATCTCGATACCATTGCAGTAAAAATGTCTGTATCTAATTCTTCAAATAAAACATATATAGATATAAGAACAAACTGAAACTGAACTAAGAACAAACTGATTTGATTGGATTGAATTGGATTTTATAGTCGCACCAACAGCTAAGGTCATATGGCGACTTTCCAGCTTCCATTGGTGGAGGAAGACCCCAGGTGCCCCTCCGGGCAATGTTCGTGCACGGGCGGGCACCTGGGTAGAACCACCGACGTTCCGCAAGCCAGCTGGATAGCAAGAACAAACTGAAACTGAACTGACACAACTGTTATTTATCATGCAGATGTGCATTTTTCCGTCCAATAAAGGGGTGACCTATTAAATTTTGCTTTATTAGGCACTGACCAATAGAGCAAATCAATGCGGAATCCCTCGGCGTTTATTGTACATAACGTTAGATGACGTCATGCACGTAACGTTGCCTGACGTCATAAAACAAAAACAAAAACAAAAAAACATGGCGGCGTCCTCGATATGCGTAACATTCTGAGAAATAGGTAATAAGAGTAATTCATACAGAAAATGTGGATAATCTACATGATAAATAGAATATTATGTCAGTGCTCGGCACGAAAACGAAGATTGGCTCGGCAGAGCTTCACCATTCTTCGTTTTCTAAGCCTCGCCTAATAAACTTGATAGTAAAAGGCACTGACATAATATTCTCTATATATCTACGAAGAGTCCCTCTGTGAATGTAATTAACTCCCGTCTCCGTTTAAACCATCAGTATACTAAACGCAGATAATCGACACAAGCGGTGAACGACATAATCTTGATAGAGGATCTTAATATCATACTAACATACATTGATGCTATGAAAATGATATACATGTGGGTAACTGATTTATAAGGTATGCGTACTTGTCTATAGCGTGGATCCATAGTTTAATTTACTTTTACTACATATTTCAGTTTTATTTGTAATTGTCATTTTAACAATTCAATATACCGATAATAAATATGGATGGGAATAAAATAGTGTTTAAACTAAATAAAACTTAAGTTATACTTTAGTTAAAATCTTAACATGTTAGTATTGCCGTCATGAAAACGTTTTTATTAATCACGTATCTCTTATATTTGGTGCACATCTTTGATAGTTTATATTTGAATTCCACATGCATATACCGCATATCAACTGAGCATGCATTTTCGCGAATTTCAGACATAAACGTGTCCATAAATCATCTTGATTTAATAATGCCAACAATATGTTTTTTGTCAATTATTAAAGTCAACGTTCAAATATTTGACACGTAAATGCAAGTATCAATGAAATTAATTATTATTTGTTCATCACACTACTGAGTGTATGTAACTGTCATCACACTACTGAGTGTATGTAACTGTTCATCACACTACTGAGTGTATGTAACTGTCATCACACTACTGAGTGTATGTAACTGTTCATCACACTACTGAATGTATGTAACTGTCATCACACTACTGAGTGTATGTAACTGTTCATCACACTACTGAGTGTATGTAACTGTCATCACACTACTGAGTGTATGTAACTGTCATCACACTACTGAGTGTATGTAACTGTTCATCACACTACTGAGTGTATGTAACTGTCATCACACTACTGAGTGTATGTAACTGTCATCACACTACTGAGTGTATGTAACTGTTCATCACACTACTGAGTGTATGTAACTGTCATCACACTACTGAGTGTATGTAACTGTTCATCACACTACTGACAGTATGTAACTGTCATCACACTACTGAGTGTATGTAACTGTTCATCACACTACTGAGTGTATGTAACTGTCATCACACTACTGAGTGTATGTAACTGTTCATCACACTACTGAGTGTATGTAACTGTCATCACACTACTGAGTGTATGTAACTGTTCATCACACTACTGAGTGTATGTAACTGTCATCACACTACTGAGTGTATGTAACTGGTCATCACACTACTGAGTGTATGTAACTGTCATCACACTACTGAGTGTATGTAACTGTTCATCACACTACTGAGTGTATGTAACTGTCATCACACTACTGAGTGTATGTAACTGTTCATCTCACTACTGAGTGTATGTAACTGTCATCACACTACTGAGTGTATGTAACTGTTCATCACACTACTGAGTGTATGTAACTGTTTAACACAAAAACAAAAGGTTTTGATATTGACTGAGTAAGCGTTTATTCTACAACAACATTTTCTTTTCATTTCAGTTTGAGTTATAAAGATTTACAACAAGGACATTTGAAGCCCTTTTCGTGACCAAAGAATGAAGGTATAACAAACAAAAACACTCTCGGATTGACAACACGAAGACATAACACGCCGTCGTTCCTGCTAAAGCACTGATCACTGACGCCCAGACTGCACCATGCGAATAGTTATCAATAATTGTGGTTTGCGGTGAATTAATAACGTTTCAGGATTTTACCAGAAAGTTTATTCTCTTGTTTAACGTTAACGATTATAACACTATTGTCAGGATATAAAGAAATTACATTGCATACCAACATCACTATATCACAGACGAAACACGCCCCTAGAGACCGTTGATGAATGTCAGAAGCGAGCGATTTATTTCATGAAAAAGGCGACGCTCTTGTACTTATGGGAATCTTGCACAGACCTAATATTCAACACATCGCTCGCTAGACCAGTTTGTCTTAGAAACATCCTGCGTGCTGACCGCACTGTAATTAACGGACACCATATTGAATTATTCCCTAGTGTTACGGGATAAACTTTCAATAAACGAGCACAAATAATGACAAGAATAATGTGACTTTGTCGCAATTCACGACAACTAGTAATGCCATCTAGCAATTACTGGGTTATTTGTTGATATAGTTAATGCAATATAATTTATTTAAACAAAACGTGTGGCACGAAGGCTTTGTGGGGTACAATATAAACTTGATAAGTAAATGATCCGCGAACGTGGTGTCAATATGTGCACCACGTGGTAATACGAACAACTTGGATGTTACGTTTAGTTCATAGTGACAAAACCGGTGAGGTGTGGATACGAGTTAAATTTGAGAGGAGTTAAAACTATACGACAGAAATAGCATCATTTAACAACCGAACTAGTGTCTAGTTTTATAATGTATTATGATGCCTTTCTTTTCATGAAACGTATACACAAACATATCAAATGATTCAAAATATGGGATCCACAACTGCAAATAGCATCGCAAATTTCGCTGACATGAGTGACATAGGCAACGTGGCTGAGACCTTAAACTCATTCGGAGACGAAATGGATTTATCCAATGGTGTTAACGTTTCACAGATACAATTCATGGTATGCGGATCTAACAGTTCGACATGGTTGCTAACATCGCCAGTGTGTTCAATCAAATACAAATCTATATTCACGTTTGTGATAGTTGCCTTGCTCTTGTCCATCATCACGTTCATTACCATATTTGGAAATATACTTGTTTTGGTAGCATTGTACAAATTCAAAAAGTTGCGCTCCATGTCCAATTGTTTAATTGGTAATCTTGCTGTTAGTGATTTACTGCTGGCTCTATCAGTCCTGCCAATATCAACCACGTACGATTTACTAGGGTACTGGGTATTTGGAGAGATCATGTGCACAATATGGCTATGTATTGACGTTCTGTACTGCACCGCTTCAATATGGGGATTGTGTACAATAGCCGTGGATCGTTATACCGCTACAGTGTACCCGGTATGGTACCACGAGAGAAAATCTCCGACCAGAGCTCTAGTTTACATAATATTTGTATGGATGTTTTCTATAATCGTGTCTGTGGCCCCCTTCATCGGTTGGCGGGACATGATTCCAAGCTTTTATCAGTACAGTGCTGAAATAAATAAACAAGACTGTGTGCTATTTATGTCTCAAAGTTACGTTGTGTATTCTGCTATGGGGTCATTCGTAATACCAACCTGCCTGATGGTGTTTCTGTATGTCAGGATATTTAGGGTTCTCAAAAAGAGAACTCGCTCAATGCAACCGATGCCCAAACGAGTGCTGTATCCGTCTGAAAGTGACTTTGAAAGTGATGGTCATGGTCTAGAAGAAGCCGACAGCGAGGACAAGACAGATGTTGAACTGAGAGCCGCATCTACCCAAACGACGCCTTTAAACAGTAAAAGACAATCGCGGTCAGAGAATGGGACGACAAAAACACGGACATTAAATGGAAATACGGTTGGCTTTACGGAAAATAATACACTTAATGTGGATAACAATAAAAACAAACCGGATCTACTCAATCATGATTCACACGAAGCATGTTACAATAAACCGTCTCTGACAATAGAAATAACCGACATGACTGATAGTTCCGGCGTCTCCACGTCATTTCCGTCAACCGCCATAACAAACAATGATTCAGATGTATCTGGTAGGCAAAAAACTTGCAACTTGACAGTGAATTACGAACATGATAAAAATTTAACGATCAAAAGTCCGAGCCATGTTTCAAGGAAGAGTGTAAATGACGACTCTTCAGAGATGGATTTTGATAATAGGTTTTTCCGGTCACCAAGAGCAAGTAGAGCCACGTTCTTTCCTTGGAAGCGTGGAAATCCCGGTTCGATAAGCGTTAAACATAAATATGAGCTTCGAGAACGCAGGGCAACGAAACGCATGGCAATGATAATGGCATGTTTCTGTATCTGCTGGTGGCCATTCTTGTTTATGTACACCATAAGGAGTTTCTGTAGCGACTGTCCAATAGATGTTCATTTTCAATCCACAATCATATGGCTAGGGTACGCTAATTCCAGTCTAAATCCAATTCTTTATACTATCTTTAATGAAGACTTTCGAAAAGCGTTTTTTAAAATAGTGTTCTGCAAAGCTACAGCTTCCAATCGCAGACGAAGATGATCTAGCCAGTTCAATACATGTGAATAAATCATTAAATGTTTATGTTCATATGTGTATCAGCTATATCGATGTTTCAATTATGTATTTTTCAAAAAATAAGGTTATAAATAAACAATGGGACTAAACGAAATGATTTGTATTGTATTGTAAACTCTGAAATCATTGTATAGGGATAGCAATTTTTTAATATTTCAACCTTGCAAACGAGCAAAGGTCTGAGTCATGTTTCGACGACTTTCAGAGATAGCGTTTGATAACAAGTTTTTCCGGTCATCAAGAGCAAGTAGAGACAAGTTCTTTACCTGGAAGCGCGGAAATATCACGGATCCATCAGCGTGAAACACAAATATGAACTTCGAGAACGCAGAACAACGAAACACATGGCAATGATAATGGCATGTCTCTGCATCTGCTGGTGGCCATTCTTGTTTATGTACAGCATAAGTCTATGAAGCGACAGTGCGACAGACGTTCATTTTCAATCCACAATCATAAGGCTTGGGAACGCCCATTCCAGTCTGAATTCAATTCTTTATATTACCTTTAACGAGGACTTTAGGTGTAAATTAATCATTAAATGTTTATGTTCATATGTGTATCAGCTATATCGATGTTTCATGTATGTATTTTTAAAAAAAATGTGCTAAATAAATAATGGGACTAAACGAAATGATTTGTATTGTATTGTGAACTCCGAAATCATTGCATAGGGATTAAAAAAACATTTTACCCTTGCACTATATTTAAGTTATATAGGTTCTCGTCGAATTCTTTGTAGTCAATGTTACCGGTTAACCTATGATGTCTAAAACCTGTTTGTCAGTAAGTGCAGATCAATATCATTAAACCTATGTTTAACACCTGTTTGTCTGTCTTTAATCGCTCGGTGAATAAAGCACCTGACTGTAAATCCCGGTTTAATACGCGTTAAACACAAATATGAACTGGGTCTTCGAGAACGCAGGGCAATGAAACGCATGGCAATGATAATGACATGTTTCTGTATCTGCTAGTGGCCATTCTTGTTTATGTTCACCCTAAGGAGTTTCTGTAGCGACTGTAGTTTCTGTATCTGCTGTTAGGTATTCTTGTTTATGTACAGCAAAGGGAGTTTCTGTAGCGATTGTCCGACAGACGTTCATTTTCAATCCACAATCATATGGCTTGGGTACGCCAATTCTAGTCTGAATCCAATTCTTTATAATGTCTTTAATAATGACTTTCGAAAAACATTTTTTTTTCAAATAGTGTTCTGCAAAGCAACAGCTTCCAATCGCAGACGAAGATGATCTAGCCAGTTTTCAATACGTATGAATAAATCATTAATTGTTTATGTTCATATGTGTATCAGCTATATCGATGTTTCATGTATGTATTTTCAAAAATAAGGTGATCAATAAATAATGGTCCTAAACGAGATGATTTTTACTGTATTGTAAACTAAGATATCATTGCATAGGGATTAAAAAACAAACATTTTACCCTTGTACTATAATTAAATTATAAAGGTTCTCGTCGAATTCTGTGAGAGTTAAGGGTAACCTATGTTGTTTAAGACATGTTTGTCAGTTAGTGTGCTATCTGTAAATCTAGTTTAAAACCTGTTTGTCTGTCTTTAATAAGCACATAACTGTAAATCCCGGTATGAACTTTGAGAACGTAGGGCAATGAAACGCATGGCAATGAACGTATGTGTTTTTTCAAAAATAAGGTGATACATAAATAATGGGACTATACGAAATGATTGGTATTGTAATGTAAACTCCGAAATCATGTCAGTGCATATAGTATTTTTTAAATATGTATTACACTTAACCCTTGCAGTGTTGTTTAGGTTCCCCATGCATCAGTGTTACCTGTAAACCTATGTCTAAATCGTGTTTGTCTATCGTCAAGTTAATGGCCGATTGGTTACAGCACCTGACTGCAAAACAGAAGGACATGTGTTCGGGTCACAAAAGAGACATCTTCATTTTTGGAAAACTTTAGAGCTGCATGTGTAAAGGTACGAGGTGCACTACTCGACATCAATAAAGCAAATGATGCCCGCGTGAAATCTAGTGGCTTAACAAAGGGCAATCTTGATTATTTGCTTTTTTACATGACTTGCATATTTTGCATGTCAAAAATAATTATTATTATTAAACAGCTCAACGTAAATCGTTTATGCATATTAGTATATGCTGAGTACAGCAATAATATATTTAAATATATCTTACCAAAAAGAAATAAAACTTGAATCTTCGCACGGACGGACGGGCAAGTTTAACACTATACGCACACTCCACTTTTGTGGCGGGGCATAAAAAACTTACGAGACGCTGCGAGTTCTAACAAATCAAGATTGCCATGTGTCCTTTTAATTCAAAATGCTGGCTTTGAAAAAAACACAAATACCTAGTGTAGTTTACATGTTAACCAGATTGTTAAGTGTCTGTCAGACTATGCAGTAACTTTATCTAGAGAAATAATCCTTACGTATAAAATATCGATTTGTATATAAAAGCCAATATTTGAAGGATGTTTGTTTTCAAAATAACAACTTTATATTTTGAGAAGCGCAACTTATTTATTTCGCTGTACGATGGGTTTCAGACATATTGCGTCAACCTCGAAATTGGATGCCATAATCAACTGATGCCGACGGCAGAAATCAATCAGCCATATTTGATTTTTCTCTCTAGTTTGCTATGGAAATTAAACACTACTCTTCACATTTCCCATACTCGAGTATTCCAAAGCTGTTATAGGCAGAACAATGTGGCCGATATGTGCGTGATTACGTGATATTTCTCTTGGTCTTATTACTTTTGTACCCAAGAAACTGGTTTAAACCCCCGACGGCACAACGGCACAACGGCACATCTGTCCTCTGTTTTATTTTTTGTGTCACATACTGTATGTCTCATTCTTATTATTACGGCGGGGAGCAAAATGTCAACAGAATCGTATACCAAAAATCGAAGGTTGGTCAGATTTTTGAGCTAAAAATAGCACATAAATGGCAGCCAAACAACATTCAAATTATATGCCTCCGCGTAGATAAATAGTGCATCCGGGTTTGCATGAACTGGATGTAATGACAAGAACTGACTTAAACTAAGACGAGATATGTATGTAATAGGAAAACAATAATATTCCAAATGACAATATATCAATTGTAACTACAGAATTTGCCTTGTTTAAACTAATAAAATAGTTAATCATATTGGGGGAAAACGTTCTGGTTAAGGCATTGTTTATTTGATTTTACTTCAGATAGAACGTGATGTATAATTGTATATAGCAACAGCTTTTCGAAAGTTTTATTAGTGCTTCACGATGTCAGTCAATTGTTATTAATGATTGGACGAATGAAGAAACATGTTTAGACACCACTGGATTGTTATTGTGTTAAAATATAGCATATATATAAATCTTGTTATCGTTATATCTCCTGTATTAAAAATCGGATTCGATCAAAACTTCCATGTAGAGTTCAGGGTCTAGTTGTGAAAGAACAGAAAGGTAGAGGGGCATTCCGGATCTGAACGCTATACCAACTGACAAGATGCAAAAATGGCAAGAACAACTCGCGTCGGGCACTATTTGTCCCCATTTCTATTCAGTTTTCCTGCACTTTGTTATTCATGGCATGTTCATCTTATTCAGATTTTGTCCGTTACACAAACTTCGTCGCATTTTTACTGAAACTGTTATTTGTGTTAAATGCGTGTTTTTTTGGTTGATTGCGTTCTTCGGCAGCCGCATTTTCTGTTACACCAGTGTATATACTTGTTCTATGGTACTCTGTATATCCTCAAAGTTATGAATACGCCCTATTTTCTATGTATCCCCTGTTATGCATGGGTATGGTAGTGTTCTTTTTTTTTAATCCCCAATGAGATATATATGTGCTACAATCATTCGTAATATAGATTTGGATTTTCGGTACTGTTCAAAAGTTTAATATCAATTTTTAGGGACGATTCCGGTTTGAACCATTCTCAAATAACCGAATCATATAGTTGCGTATATTCTGACCTTTCTCATCATTTTCTCTATACGAAAACAGTATGTGTCATCTACATCGTTACATTTGCTAAAAGGTGCCGTTACCGCCTTACTGTGCGCTATAGGCCGTTACCGCCTTACTGTGTGTTATAGGCCGTTACCGCCTTACTGTGCGCTATAGGCCGTTACCGCCTTACTGTGCGCTATAGGCGGCTGACACTGTTTTTGCTGTGGTTGAATACATTAACTGCCAACTACCATCATCATTGTATTCAACTGCTTATTCGCGGCAATGCGTTTAACATGAATAACTGTTAGTTTCGGTATCGTGTCATCATATTAACTATAAACGTTACCACTCACTATATTTTTGATAGGAAGCATTGAACAATGCATTTATTTCATTTATTTAAGTTTTAGTAACATATGAATGACAGTTTTACAAGTTTTACAATCAGGGACTTAAAAACGATTGCAACATTCTACTTCAAAACGATTGCAACATTCTAACAGTGGGTGGTATAACATTAATATATTTCTTTTATGTGTATAGATTTGACATATTTTATTCTTCACTTGTGAGATTACACAACTCATTATCTGTATACCATCTATTAATATCACTCTGTTATATCAAAAAAAAAAATATTGCAACGGCTTATTTTACCTTTTACACAAAATAACTAATAAGATTATAAGAATCAATTATCAATTAGGCGAAGGAACAGTGTGGACATAGGACCTCCCACAACTCCCACTCTACCTCTCACAACTCCCACTCTCACAACCACACAAACACGCAGCCAATAATCTGTCGCATTTCTGACTAAATCTAACTGGCCAGTGTATCCCCAACACCCACCCCAATAATTTGCCGAAGTCTGTGTTGACCCTCCAAACATGTGCTTGTATCTGGACGTGTTTTGTCACATGGTATAAAATTAGCCAGCTGACATATAAAAGTAGATTTTATTTGTTAAAATGTACCGAACAAATAAAGACAAAAAGAAAACAAATACTCAGTCGGTCACCTTGGCCTCAACATATCTAAAATGTTCCTACACTGTACTCACTTAATATCTTATATAAAAAGTAGATATAACTAGAAATGTGTTCATGGGACACGGATGCCCCGCTATAACATGTATTTCGTGATTTTTTACCATTCCAAGGTGCATAACTCTGGAAGTGCTGGGGCGATCGGGCCGGAAACCAACTTGGGCGAAACATTGTGCCCATACACAAGCTGACCAAGTTTGGAGAAGATTGAACAACAATTACCTATTTTAGAGGGCGGACAACCTTTATTTCGCGAATGTTTTCAGGTTAAACGGACATAACTCTGGAAATACAGGGTCAGGGGCAATCTGGCCTAAAATCGAACTTGGACGAGACATTGTGCCCATATACAATTTGACCAAGTTTGGAGAAAATTGGATAACAATTACCCAAGTTAGAGTGCGGACATCCTTAATTTCGCATTTGTTTTACTATTTCAAGGGCCTACAGGGGCGATGGGGTTGAAAATCAAATTTAGTTGAGACATTGTACCCTTATACAATTTGACCAAGTTTGGAGAAGATTGGATTACAATTACCCAAGTTAGAGGGCGGACACCATTAATTTCGCGATATTTTACTATTCCAAGGATCATAACTCTGTAACTAATGGGGCAATGTGGCCGATTATGGAACTTGGCTGAGACATTGTGCCCAGCTACTATTTGACCAAGTTTGGAAAAGATCCGATATAAATTAGTAAGTTAGAACGCGGAAATTGTTTTTGCAGGGACGGACGCACGCACGCTCGCACGCACGGACGGACAGGGGTAAATATAGATATAAAAATCGAACAGGAAAAGAAGCATTCAAGGACGACAGTCAACCACAAAGACACACAGAAACAAAGAACAAAAATTTAAAAGGCCAAATAAGACATCACAAACACAAAAGGAGGTTGACAATAGCGCTACCGCCTTGGAACGGTTATAAAACTAACTCCGGTATCTTCATCAAATCATCAGACATTTTGACTACATCTTAGAAATAAAGGCAGCTCAGCAATAAGCGCCTTACTGTGTTTCTTCACAAACGAATGTTGTCCTTAAATTGACTGTAATGTTATACAATGTTATACAATGTCCTCAAAATTTAAAGATATGCACTTGTTATGAACTACTTAGCACGTGGCTTCAGAACTGTTTGTTTCTACTTCCCTAGTTGACTTTATCAGTCCAGGGAACTCTTTACACTGATAGTATAATAAACAAACAACTGTGATACTTTTGAAAAGATGTATTGTACAGTAAGTGCTCCGAGATAGCCCCAGTTCATGGAGATATTTAACCGTTACGTGCTTAAAAGCATTTTCTGCCTTTTTAGAAGAGAAAGACAATCTTATAAATTTAACATACTCGCATTTTACATGATATTACACCATCACGCCTGAACGATTGGAATTTATTAATGTGTTTTAAATATTTAGAGTCGATTTATACCAACAAGCCATTATACGCTAAAATTCCGAAACATGCCCGATTTCGAACACAATCAGAACTTGCTCATCAATTTCTGTAACTCGACGTGTTTTCGGTTTGAAAATCGACGCACCAGTTTCGACTGGCAGATAGTGCATTCGTATTTAGGCTTTTTCGCCAGAGACAATTTAAATTTTAAATAAAAACAAATTCAAAAACTTTAACCAAAAACTTTAACCAAAACGTCAGAACGCGTAGAGGGACAGACAGACGGACGGAAATCGCCAAACTATAATCCTGGAGTTGCTACGCAATCCGGGTAAAAACGTTAACAGTTGTTTTAAATATGCAGCCAGATGCCGAAAATCAAACAGGAGAACAAGGCCAACAATACGACATTTCCAGATTTTTATTAGCCGGATTGCGTAGCGTGATAGTCAAACATATTTTTAATTTTTTGCTTACCAATAATTTAATATTTAAAAAACAGTCGGGTTTCTTACCTGGTCACTCAACAGTTTATCAACTAATTGCTATTTATAATCAAATATGCAAAGCGATTGATGATTGATTTTTTTGATATATCCAAAGCTTTCGATCGTATCTTGCACGCAGCTTTAATTTTTAAACTCCGACAACATGGCATTTCAGGCAACCTTATTAATTGGATAAATAATTATATAGCTGATCGTAAACAAAGAGTTTTCGTTGGTTCTTCTTTTTCTGAAATAAAAACTCCAAATGCCGGCGTACCCCAAGGTTTTGTTCTAAGACCATTATTGTTTTTAATTTATATAAACGACATAGCTGATGCATTGCTTAGTACAACAAGGCTATTTGCTGATGACAGTTATATTGCGGTATCTACATCCGACTTAGATTAGATGAAAACTACAACTGATGAGTACTTGTGTAAAATATCGAATTGGTCAAAGCAATGGCTAGTAAAATGTAATCTATCTAAAACGGAAGTCATCTTCTTTCCACTTGAAAACAGAAACCGTTCGTCTTTGATATTTGAAAATATTCAACTTAACTTTGTTGACCATCATAAACATCTAGGAGTAACCCTTAGTCATGATGGGCCCTGGCAACTTGAGAAACAGTTCCTACTTCGTTACTTTACCTAGAAGAACAGAACTGTTTTCGAGACCAGTCTTACAGTCATCTCTAAAACTTTGGAACGAACTTGATATTAATATTCAAGAAGCACCATCCCTTTCGAGTTTTAAAACTAGACTTAACAATTACTTTAAACCATCGATAGTACCCCAATACTACATATTGGGTGACAGATACCTTTCAGTTCTACATGCGCGTTTGCGAAACACTTGCAGCAATTTAAACGCTAATCTCTTTCTTAATCATTTGAGGGCTAATCCCAACTGTATATGTGGTGATGGTTTTGAAGATGTTGAGCATTATTTGTTTAGATGTGTAATTTTCAGAATTGAAAGACGGAAATTATTTTTAGACACTCGTATATTTCATCCTTTAAGTACTCACAAACTTTTATACGGCATCGACCAACTAACGGACGAGGAAAATCATATTCTATTTACTCAAGTTCAAAACTATACAAAAACACTAAACGATTCCAAAATCCTTAACTTTGTATCAATATAACGTTTTGTCATACTGCAAAGAAAATTCTCAGGATTTCATTGGTCAATGCGCCGTAGACATGAGTCCATGTCCATGTCTACGTCTCGAGACGTGAACATAGGACAAATTCCCCGTTGGTACCATATTACTCAAATACACAAAAACAAAATGGCGACGATAACGTTGCCGATTCGTTTTGGAAACCGCCGATTGTTTCCTTCCTATCGCTTTTCTGCGCTTTCCACTGTGTGTAAAAGTCTGAAATAATCGTAAGTGTATTTTTTTTGGCAATTTTACAGATAATAAAACATTAACAAAGTGACAAAATACGTTTATTTTATTAAAAAATCCGCCAAATTTAACGACGTTAGAGCGATGACGTCACGAAAGTAAACAACGTCAAGTTAGAGGCATGTTACGGGGAAATTGGCAACACAAATTAATTCCTGTTTTTGGCTGTTTTTTTTTCTTAAATAAATGGTTACAACTTTGAAGTATGACAAATTTGTTATTAGGATTCTTGACAGGGAACATGGGCTCTAACGGCTCGGGTGAATATATATTTCCAGGCAGGGAATGTGAGCCCATGTCCCCTGTCAAGAATCCTAATAACTAATAGTATTTTGTCTATATCAACTGTCGCTATGTTTCTATCAGCCTGAACGGGGATATTGTGGTGTTATTTCGGTGGAGATTGCGTGGGGTAGAATGGCCCGGCAGAGAGTAGTTTTTTGGATTTTTTTTTCGTTTTCCTTATCAAATTTATATTTAAATGTATTGTTACAATTTCAAATCGATAATCATGTACACTTTTTCAGCCACAATGGAGAGAACTGTAACTAATATTGTAATAACTTGTAGTTCAATCCATTTGCATATGTTTCTATGAATATTGTGATGCTGAATTGATGTATTGTAACATATCTGCAATAAAATATTATTAAACTAAGCAAATCCAGGCTTATAGCTTGGCAATTTCCGTCCGTCCGTCTATAACCGTTTTTACGTCTTTGTTGAAGTTTTTGATTAAAGTATTTTCTTCCTCTTTTCTCAAAATTGAATTGTCTGAAAGCTTTGAAACTTGGCAATGTGACACATATTCATTATCATCACACAATGTTAAATGATAAGAATCATAACTCTGTCATGTATTTTACTTGAATTATCACCCTTTTTACTTAGATGTTTTGGCTAAAATTTAGAATATACAGTCGTCAATTGACAGAAAACTGTGAAACTTGGCACACATGATTGCCATTATTACTCAATCATATCCGATAAACTCCATAACTATGTCATGCATGCTTTTAGAATTATCCACCTTTTCCACGTAATTGATTGGTTAACATTTTGAATGTAGTCATATTCTTTGTTTGTTTGTCTGAATGATGTTTTAAGTAATGTTTAGCATATATGACGGGCGAATTTATGTGTGTGTTGGAGTCAGAACACCCCATTTTCCTGGGTAGAAACATTACTGTATACCTTCCGCCGTCCGTAAAAATTGACACTTTCTCACTTACAAGGTCAGCTTCCATTGAGATTCAAAACTGCTGCAAATGAGAAGCAAAAAAGGTTTACAACGCAACGTCGTTAACCACTCGATCACGGAGTCACTCGTAGTCCTATTCTAAAAAGATATTAACAGAAAACTGTGAAAGTTGACATACATGTTAATCATCTGTGTTACAACCACCATGACTCTGTCATGTCTTTTATCAAAATTATCCTCTTTTTCTTGTTTCAATTTAGGACCATGTTCTCAGCAGAGTGATAAACGGCACCGATATATGTCTTAACCGAAATCTCATTCGCGAAAGCAATAGAAATCATAATTCTCATTTTATTTGTCCCTTAAATGATTACTGGTTACCAGACAGACCTGGGATTACATGCGGTTTATCGGTCGCTGCTAAAACAGATGAGGACATAGCTGGCAAGATGTAATGGGTAATACAAGACACCATGGAACATATTGCTCATAAACCTATTAAACTGTCTATGTAGCCGATTTTTTTTTATTGGAAATTAAATGTTAGTAAGAAGGCAAGTCATCGTGATATGTCAATTTCTATCATTTGTTGTTGTTGTTTGTATTAGGAAATGTTAAAGAAGTGTTTTTTTATTTGGTCTTAAAAAAGAAACAGTCACAGAACACGGAATGAATTAGAAATTAGGTTGCCTTGTTTTTGTTACTGTGCTATTCAATGCATTGTATGATGTGTTCTGTTAACGTATTCGGGGCATGCTGGAGAACCTAAAGGTCAAAATAGCAATCTAGTTTCTCTTCACAACCCATTGCAAAAGACATATGAAGAGAATGAAGCAATGACATACATACAAACAAGAGGTCAATGACCTTGAAGCTCTACTGATAGGTTTTTGATAGCTAGATCAGCACTCCTGTGAAGTTTTATGAAAATCCGTCAAGTAGTTTCGGAGGAGTAGTCGCTACAAGTTTTCAATATATAACTCTTATGAAAACAAAGATGGCCGCTGGCGGTCATATTTAATGTCAAATCAAAATAATTTTTGACAAGGATCAACTTCATGTCATACTGATCATTTTAGAAAAAGTCCCATATCAATATCACATAGTTTTCAAGAAGTAGTCACTACAAACTTGTATTTTGAAAATCTATTTTTCGCCATGGCGGCCATCTTAAATTTCAGGCCGACCTGAAATTTTGCTAGGATCAATTAGACATCAAGAGCAACATTCCTGTGAAGTTTCATAAAAATCCGTCAAGTAGTTTCAGAGGAGTAGTCGCTACATGTTTTCATTATATAACTCTATGTAAACAAAGATGGCCGCTGGCGGCCATGTTTAACGTCGCATCAAAATAATTTTCGACAAGGATCAACATCATGCCATACTGATCATTTTAGAAAAAGTCCCATATCAATATCACTTATAGTTTTCAAGAAGTACTCGCTACAAACTTGTATTTTGAAAATCTATTTTTAGCTGTGGTGGCCATCTTGAATTTCCGACCAACCTGAAATGTTGCTAGGATCATTTAGACATCAAGAGCAACATTCCTGTGAAGTTTCATGGAAATCCGCCGAGCAGTTTCAGAGGAGTAGTCGCAGCCATGTTTAACGTCGAATCAAAACAATTTTCGACAAGGACCAATACCATGTTATGCTGATCATTTTAGAAAAAGTCCCATATCAATATCACTTAGAGTTTCAAGAAGTAGTCGCTACAAACTTGTTTTTTAAAAATATATTTTTAGATTTGGCGTCCATCTTGGATTTCACATCAACATGAATTTCTGCTAGGATCGACTAGACTTCATGGGCAACATTTCTGTAAAGTTTCATGAAAATCTATTCAGTGGTTTCAGAGGAATAGTCGCTACAAAAAAAGTTTACGGACAGACAGACAGACGATGGATAATAAGTTATCAGTAGAGATAATAATTGTGACCCAAAGCCTTATGTCTACATTACACGTGGACCACCCAGTTGAGGTTCTGAGCCCAACTAAAGCGAATTGTTTCCACCCAGGAAATGATTATAAGAATCGTTCATGGGTATACGGTAAAGATGTAGAATTACAACACGGGGAATAATTGTTTTTATCGAAACCGCTTCAGGGGGAGAGGAGTTATGGAGCGGAAAAGGTTTTTCATTATCGGTTCCCGGTGACTTTGACATTTGACCTACTGACCCAAAAATCAATAAGAGTCATCCTCTCACCACAGGCAGTTCACCTATGAAAATTTCCTTCAGTGGGAGAGGAGTTAAGAAGCGTACAAGGTTTTTCATTATCGGATCACGGTGACCTTGACCTTTGACCTACTGACCGCAATGTCAATAGGGGTCATCCTCTCATCAAAGGTAGTCCACCCATAACTTTTATGAGATTTGCTTCAGGGGAAGAGGAGTTATGGAACGTACAAGGTTGCGTCTACAGACAGACAGACAGATGGACGGACGGACAATGTGGAACCGGTATACCCACCTCTAAACTTCGTTTAGCGGGGTTATAACAAAGGACTACGCATTTGTCTGGTCTACCAAAATGTATACTTCTATATTCAAGTGTTTTTGCATCCACTCTACTAAATATCAGTACAACGTGTTCGTCATTTCCATTTAAATACAACTCCACGTTGGTGTAAATAACGTTCTGGGTCTGATCCACAGGGGACAAACGTGGATATGGACATTGGGAAATTAATGCTTGATGACGCTGTACTTAATATCATTGAAGGGCGTCGTTCTCGTACATGGTAGTACAAAAATATAGCAGCTGCTGATTGATGTATTTAGAAAATATCCTCAAATTGCTTCTACAGATGAAATTGACCATTCAGTCCAAAACGATATATTGACGACAAGTAACAATTTCAGTAAGTAAATCTAGCATCATTCAATCAGCCATAACTGCTCTATTAGTTTGGAAAACAAGAGGGCCAAGATAAAGATGGCCCTGAATCGATCACCTGACGATCTTTGCAATGATGAAAAAAATATATAAGGTAAAACATGCAAAATCTTTATATACAAACTATAGAAAAATTAACAAATGGAAAAAAAACGCATCCAAAAAGTAAACAATAACAAAAATGAAGAATTAAAAAAAAAGTTTACCTCCAGTGAGATTTAAACCCACGACCCTAGCTTTCCAGTGTACAAGAAGTAATTCAAAGATTATTTATGGTGGCCATCTTGGGTGTTACGTTTAACTTATTTTAACACATTTGAAAAACATTCATCTAAGGATGATTGATCCATGCGAAGTTTGGTCAAAATTGACCAAGCTGTTTCTGAGAACACGATTTTTTGAAAATTATCCCTGTATAAGTCTATCTAAAACATGTGACCCTTGGGGCGTGGTCGATATGTGACCCCAGGATCACCATTTAAACAAGCTTGGTAGAGGACCATAAAACTTATAGCAAATAAAAAATATTAAACCTTTGGCTCTTGTAGTTTCAGAAGAATATTGTTTAATTATTTCCCTATACAATTCCAGGTAAAACATTTTACACCTGGGGCGGGGCCAAATGTGACCCAAGGGGCACCATTTAAACAAACTGGAAAAGGACCATAAGCCTATAGTAAACGCAAAACATTAAACATCCACTGGCTCTTGTAATTTCAGAGAACAATATGTTTTATGTTTTCCCTATAGGTCCATGCAAAATATTTATTTACAAACTTTAGAGAATTAAATAAAAGAAAAAACGCATCCAATCAGGAACCGAAAATAAAAATGAAGAATAAAAAACATACCTCCTGTGGGATTTGAAAGTAATTTAAAGATTTTTCTATGGCGGCCATCTTGGATGTCGTGTTTACCTAATTTTAACAAATTTGAAAAACATTCACCTAAGGATCATCCATGTGAAGTTTCTGAGAAGATGTTTTAAAAAATTTCCCTATGTAAGTCTGTAAAACATCTGACCTCTGGGGCGGGGCCAAATGTGATCCCGTGATCACCATATGAATAAGCTTGGTAGAGGACCATAAGCTTATAGTAAATTCAAAATAATAAACATCTGGCTCTTGTAGTTTCAGAGAAGATTTTTTAAGTATTTCCCTATAGAAATCTATATAAAACATATGACCCCTGGGGCGGGGCCAAATGTGACCACAGGGTCACCATTTGAACAAACTTGGTAAAGGACCATAAGCGTATAGTAAATGCAAATTTTTAAACCTCTGGCTCTTGTAGTTTCAGAGAAGAATACTTTTTAATGTGTGTCCTATATAAATTTGTGTAAAACTGTGATCCCGGGGCAGGGCCAAATTTGACTCGAGTCATCATTTGAACAAACTTAGTAGAGGACCATAAGCTGATGCTACATGTAATACATGAGAGCTCTGTGCTTTGTGGTTTCAGAGAAGATTTTTTCTCAATATACAAACTTTGGACACCCGGGGCACGGGTACTTCTGACCCGGAGGACTTCATTGGAACAAGCTTGATAGTCTAGGCGTTGGCAATCATTTTAAAAGAAAAAAACTGTCGAAATCTGTCCAGCGGTTCGTGAGTAGATTTTTTTGTAAGGTTTCGACCATATATGGTAATGGCGGCCCTCTTGGATGACCTAATTTTAACAAATAAGCATTCATCTTAGAATCATCCGTGTGAAATTTGGTCAAAATTAGCCAAGCGGTTTCTGAGAAGTCGTTTGAAGCAAAAGTTAACGACGACGACGGTCGAAGAGTGATACCATTAGATCACACTGGCTCAGGTAAGAGTGATACCATTAGATCACACTGGCTCAGGTAAGAGTGATACCATTAGATCACACTGGCTCAGGTAAGAGTGATACCATTAGATCACACTGGCTCAGGTAAGAGTGATACCATTAGATCACACTGGCTCAGGTAAGAGTGATACCATTAGATCACACTGGCTCCGGTGATCACATTGAGCCTTCGGCTCAGGTGATCTAAAAAAAGCAAACATGTTTTACTTGAGTTTTTAATACGGTTTGGTGTTATCGCTAGATCAATTGCTTTAAAGGCTTATTGAGGTATATACAGATAGCGTGTGTTCTCACTAATATTCCCTTTATAACCATGGCAGTACAAACATGTTCTGAAATTAAGCTTATGTTACCTTTCTAGCGCCTTTGTCATCGGTCTACAGTCAACTAAAACACGCATAGAAACAAACAACATAAAACACGCATAGAAACAAACAACATAAAACACGCATAGAAACAATCAACATAAAACACGCATAGAAACAAACAACATAAAACACGCATAGAAACAAACAACATGAAACACGCATAGAAACAAACAACATAAAACACGCATAGAAACAAACAACATAAAACACGCATAGAAACACGCATAGAAACAAACAACAATCACAAGGGTAAATACAAGGCAAGGTATATGACATCACAAAAATGAAAGAGTTGACAATAAAGTTACCCAACATTATATACAGATTTGACCATCTTATGTTCGCGGAAAATCTCAACCACTCCAGTGGTCAGAAGGTGACTAAATTACATGAAAGGACATATCGACATATACTGCGATAAAGCCAAAATGATGAATATTCTAATTCAGTTTGACAGAGCGTTAACTCCGACAGACGAGCGATAGAAACGCCAACAACGTTGTCTTCTAAATTATTGTCAAATATTCATTGGTGCATCTGATCGGTGAAACGGTTATGACATCACAGCATAGACGACTAGTATTGTATTTTAGATAACTTTACATTTGATAGCACTTAAGTAATTTAAGTTAAGCATTCAAGTTCTTTTCAAACCGATTTAATGGGATTATCTCTGTATGGCGTCTAAAGAGATTAATTAGGGCTAAATGGCGACAGCGGAGCTAATGAAAATCCTTTACATTAACACAATAAAAAAATGTATATCAAGGTCGGTGATTAGGATTGACTTTCTGTCGAAATGTAATTGACAACTTAGAAATGAGGCTAACGAAAACCTTAATCATGATAAAGTGTAAAAGGTAAATCAACGTCGGTCACGGTGACTCACATTTGATTGGAATGTATAGTACTCATATAAGCGCATCACTTGACGAGTGTAGATCCACTGATGATTTTGAAACTTAAATTTTAAAAGTCCTCGAGGTTGGTCAGTGTGACTTAACTGTGGTCGGAATAACAAGTGTACCTATCAAGTTTAAAGAGTGTAAGACTATCTGTGACTTAGATACAGAGATAGTTAAGAACTTTAAACAGATCTATGAAATGTTAAAAACAGTAAAGTAAATGTGACATGGCTATTTCGGCATATATAGTACCCCTCTAGATGTGCATGTGTATACAAAAGACTATGAGAGTGGAAGTATAATGAGAGTATAGTGCGCTGAGAGTACACATTTAAAGATTGTAAGGCTAAAACTATATGTCACTCCAAGAATAAGTCAATGAAAACAAAACTCGTTTCTTTTCGTAAAGACTAGAATCACATGAACATATAACTATTATACCAATCGGGTAACCATTACTCTAATGCAGTTAGTAATAATGCAATCGGGTAACCATTACTCTAATGCAGTTAGTAATAATGCAGCTCATGCATCATTGCATCATGGCGACCGTCACAAACCGATTTCAATAGAGACAGCTGTCACATAACGTACATACCACTATTATGTCATTCTAATGCTGTTTGACAGGGCTTTGATTAAACGCGATAGAGCGATAGAAGCAATAGAAGCGTCAGCAACGCTCTCTCCAAAATAAGTGCATATATACGATCGGCGTTTTGTCACGAATGTTCTGTAGTTAAAGTGCTTAGTAAGATACAGTACAACCGTGGAAAAACTAATATTATATTAACAATAAGTAATGGAAGTGGGATCCCTTGGAAGCAACAAACACAAAGAAGATATAAAAGTAGGAGACTCGGTTTTATCGAGGCCGACATTAGTCCGTAGTAAGCAAATTCCCGCCATATAGGTTTTGTTACTTTGTGTCTCGAAAATATTTCCAAACAGGAAATATAGTATTCACAGAACGACAACATCTCCCATTCCAAACAATCAACAGCTCCTATTCCAAACAATCAAAAGCTCCCATTCCAAACAATCAACAACTCCCATTCCAAACAATCAACAACTCCCATGCCAAACAATCAACAGCTCTCATTCCAAACAATCAACAACTCCCATTCCAAACAATCAACAACTCCCATTCCAAACAATCAACAACTCCCATTCCAAACAATCAACAGCTCCCATGCCAAACAATCAACAACTCCCATTCCAAACAATCAACAACTCCCATTCCAAACAATCAACAACTCCCATTCCAAACAATCAACAGCTCCCATTCCAAACAATCAACAGCTCCCATGCCAAACAATCAACAACTCCCATTCCAAACAATCAACAACTCCCATTCCAAACAATCAACAACTCCCATTCCAAACAATCAACAACTCCCATTCCAAACAATCACAACTCCCATTCCAAACAATCACAACTCCCATTCCAAACAATCAACAACTCCCATTCCAAACAATCAACAACTCCCATTCCAAACAATCACAACTCCCATTCCAAACAATCAACAACTCCCATTCCAAACAATCAACAGCTCCCATGCCAAACAATCAACAGCTCTCATTCCAAACAATCAACAACTCCCATTCCAAACAATCAACAACTCCCATTCCAAACAATCACAACTCCCATTCCAAACGAATTTGACGGCACACCATCGCAAAATACGTTTTCTTCACAAAAAAAAAGATGTCGAATCCAAATCATTTTTAACAAGGATCAACAACATGTCATGCTGATCATTTTAGAAAAAGTCCCATATCAATATCACTTATAGTTTTCAAGAAGTAGTCGCTACAACTTGTTTTTTAAAAATGTATTTTTAGCCATGGCGGCCATCTTGGATTTCCGGCCGACCTGAAATTTTGCTAGGATCAACAAGACATCAAGAGCAACATTCCTGTGAAGTTTTGTGAAAATCCGCCAAGTAGTTTCAGAGGAGTAGTCGCTATAAAAAAGTTTACAGACGGACAGACGGACGGACGGACGACGGACGCCGCACAACGGCATAAGCTCTGCTGATCTTTAATCAGTAGAGCTAAAAAGAGCAAAATATAACGTATTTTTGAGAACTATTTTTATGGCGAATTACTGATAGAACGTGAAAACAACATGGTTATTGCTTTATTAATTGTATATAGCAACAACTATTTCGAACGTTTGTTTAGTGATTCACGATATCAGTGAATTATTATTAATGACAGGACGAAATGAAGAAACATGTTTAGACATCACTGGATTGTTATTGTGTTTGAATATAGCATTATATAGAAATCTTGTTATCGTTATACCTGCTGTATTTAAGATCGGATTCGATCAAAACTTTCATTGATTGTAGAATTCAGGTTCTAGCTGTGCAAGAACGGAAAGGTAGAAGGGCATTCCGGATCTGAACGCTATACCAATTGACACGAGGCAAAAATGGCAAGAAGAATTCGCGTCGGGCGCCATTTCCCCCCATTTCTGTTCATTTTTCCTGCACTTTGCTATTCATGGCATGTTCATCTTAATCAGATTTTGTCCGTTACACAAACCCCGCCGCATTCAGCACTTTCAGTGCTTTGATTTGTTATGGAGGAGATTTTAAAATGCCAACAAGACCTCTGACGTCACGTCCTTCAACCGTTAGGACGTCATTTTAAACGATTAGCACACAAATCAGCGGTTACTAGTCCATTTGCTGGTGTCGTTTTCGTGTATTTTTTTTGTACCCTATATATGTATATATATTCTGGTAGGGGAGGGTCTGAAGTTTATGAAAAATTATGGTGATCTCCTGAAATCATGGTAGGATATTTTTAAATCCAAGAAGGCCGCCAAAATTAAACAAGAGGTCAATGACCTTGAAGCTCTACTGATTGATTTTGATTTCAGGAAGTAGTCGCTACAGACTTGTTTTTTGAAAATCTATTTTTAACCGTGGCGGCCATCTTGAATTTCCGGCCGACCTGAAATTTTGCTAGGATCAATTAGACATTAAGAGCAACATTCCTGTGAAGTTTCATGAAAATCCGTCGAGTAGTTTCAGAGGAGTAGTCGCTACAAGTTTTCATTATATAACTCTATGTAAACAAAGATGGCTGCTAGCAGCCATGTTTAACGTCAAATCAAAACGATTTTCGACAAGGACCAACACCATGTCATACTGATCATTTTAGAAAAAGTCCCATATCAATATCTCTTATAGTTTTGAAGAAGTAGTCACTACAAACTTATTTATTTTAAATCTATTTTTAGCTGTGGCGGCCATCTTGAATTTCCGGCCGACCTGAAATTTTTATAGGATCAACTAGACATCAAGAGCACCATTCCTGTGAAGTTTCATGAACATCCGTCAAGTAGTTTCAGAGGAGTAATCGCTACAAGATTTTACTATATAACTCTATGTAACCAAAGATGGCCACTGGCAGCCATGTTTAACGTCGAATCAAAATAATTTTCGACAAGGATCAACATCATGTCATGCTGATCATTTTAGAAAAAGTCCCATATCAATATCACTTATAGTTTTCAAGAAGTAGTCGCTACAAACTTATTTTTTAAAAATCTATTTTTAGCTGTGACGGCCATCTTGAATTTCTGGCAGATCTGAAATTTTGCTAGGATCAATTAGACATCAAGAGCAACATTCCTGTAAAGTTTCATGACAATCCGCCAAGTAGTTTCAGAGGAGTAGTCGCTACAAGTTTTTACTATATAACTCTATGTAAACAAAGATGGCCGCTGGCAGCTATGTTTAACGTCGAATCAAAACGATTTTTGGCAAGGATCAACATCATGTCATGCTGATCATTTTAGAAAAAGTCCCATATCAATATCACTTATAGTTTTCAAGAAGTAGTCGCTACAAACTTGTATTTTAAAACTCTATTTTTAGCTTTGGCGGCCATCTTTGATTTCACATCAACATGAATTTTTGCTAGGATCAACTAGACTTTATGGGCAACATTTCTGTAAAGTTTCATGAATATCCATCCAGTAGTTTCAGAGGAGTTGTCGCTACAAATAAAAGTTTACGGGCAGACGGTCAGACGGACGACGGACGCCGCACCACGGCATAAGCTCTGCTGATCTCTGATCAGTCGAGCTAAAAATGGGCCTCCAGGGAAAATATGCTATTTTTTTTCATAGTTTAATGGTATCAAAAACTTTAATTTGTGATTATGTATTTGATTACACATGTATTTGACATTTTCAACAAAGAAATTATAAACGGTATTGCCAAAAAAAAAATGGAGCGCGTTTGTAAGTAAAAAAACAGCGAAAAAGTGGCAAAAAAGCGATATCTACCTTATAATTTTAATTTTAATTTTCACACATTATCATATATGTATTAATTAAGGGTTTTAAAACATGCATTAGGCATAGCGAAAAGTAAAATATTTGAAATCAAACAGATAAAAAGATGGATATTTCATTTATAAGGATTTTTGTAACAGCGGTGGGTGGGGTAAAAATACCCGAAATCAGCTTTTGGACCAGAGGCTGGTGGATTATTATTCCAATACTGACGTTTTCGTTCAAAAATTTTGCACCCTATATATGTATATATAGATTAAAAACAATATGATTATTTCCTGAAACCATGGTAGAATGTTTACAAAACAAAATGGCCACCAAGATGGCCGCCAAAATAAGGAAAATGTAATATTATTGGATATATCAAAGTTTATTGACTTATGTTATTTTATTCATAAACAGCAGCGTCTGGACATTAAATCGTTGTTATGACATTTGTAAACATTTATATTGTTGATAATTGTGACTATATATATATATATTATATATGTTTTAGAGTAAAAGTATCATACTGTAAAATATAACTTCAATTTGAAGAAAGTGGTGGGGTATATAAACCCAAACATAAAATGTAAGATGAATTACAACTAGAAAAATTTAAAACTCGTCCAAATGGAAACAAACATCCAAATTTCGTAATTGATTGAATAACCATCAACAATATATTAACACTATCTAAACGAAACACCAAACTAGATAAGACCCACAGTTTAAAGTTAGAAATATATCAATGACAGCCGTTCTGAAATTGGTATTCTCACAAAACGGGTTAAATCGGTAATCAAATAAATGCTTGAAAGTGAAAAGGTGTATTCTCTTGCTGAGGTGACTTCTGCCAAGTCGTTGAGTGCTTACTTCAGGCTTTTATTTTTTATATACATGATCATCTATGTGTTATACTTATATTGCCTATTAATACTGCCATGTGTGTTAGATCATAAAGCCTGGCGGGGATTTGTTTTATTTACACTGTCTCGTTTTAGTGGGATGGCAATAGGTTCAGAGTGAGGTTTTGGTGCACCCTCGAACCTGGTTTAACGTCCCCCGCCCCCCCCCACCCCCCCCCCCCACACACCCCCCACCACAGCAGCCTTTTTGCCACTGACTGTTCCAAGGCCGTAGCCCTATAGTCAACCCGTTTGTGTTTGTGAGTCAGACGTCTTGCTTCTTATTAACATTGTAATTTTAATGCGTGTTTTTGGTTGACTGTCTTCTACAAAAAGCTACATTTCCTGTTCGACGTAAAACGAAATCTGCACGACATGAAAGGTTATTATCGAGATACTTTATGTTTCTACAGAAAAAAACTGTTACCAGAACTTTCAGGTTTGATTTAGAAAGAGCTAAACTAAAACATATATGACACTGCTTAAACTGACGGGAAATCAATACCTTCCTGTTTTTCATTGAAAGATGAGACAAAATCCAATTCTCTACTAATATAATAAAACGGTGCATTTGTTATGTGTATGTAACGTTGTATATAACAAAACTGACATAAGATAAAGTATAAACACGTTGAAATACACAGATATAATTTGAGAGCAAGTCAATGCCACTACAAAACAAAGATCTTATCTCTAATCCATTCCTCCAGGAATACATGGCGACTGTCTGAATAAACAAAATAGGTTTTCATACCAAATACCATAACAAACCCATACATTAAGAGAAAATATTTTTTCTTGTTTACGATGTTTAAGATTTCTCATTTCATACTCTTTTTATATATCACTGTTGCCTGTGCAGTGTGGAGGCGGTAAAACGTTTCTCAGTGCTTGCAATCATAACTTCCTTTCATTCCGATCTTTGGAGATCGCTGAGCTCGATATTTTTATACAGATATCGGTGGTACATTCAAAAATACCTTTTTTCCCATTATAATTTCGAATTGCTGGTTCCACTACTCCAGCCTTGAATGGTTCTGAGTATTGCTTAATCACCCTTATGATATATCGTCTGCTTTTTAACGTAGCATTTTGACTTCATAACCTCTGTTCCCAACTAAAGTCCATTTTGTTTATTCGCCCGTTGTTTTTCGTTTAGGGCAAAGCATTTTGTTAGAAACTGGGCCGCTGGAAATGGGTATGAAAATAAATCATTGAAGGTTCCATGTTCACCGCGAGATGCATACCATCTTTGTTAGCTCAAGCTCAACATTTCGTACTGTTGAAATTTTAAATACTGAATTCTGCTCAACCGAGGGCTACAGGGTGTGAACGGTAGCAAGCACTTGTTCAATACCGTTCCTGAACAGTAACAATCAAACCTAGACTGCAATAATTTTGTATGTATCGTGTTCGGCGATTTCAAATTTCTCATTTCATGCTCTTTTTGTAGTTTGCATGTTTCTTTGTCCTTCTTGTCAAATAAAACTAGCAGTTAAAGACGAGTAATATAAACTTAACAGAATGGGTCCAAGTATTCGTCTGAATGTTGTATCACATTTAATACTGCTGCTGTTATTTGGTCAACCATAAACAATTTGTGTTCGCAGTTTCCCTATCCACCAACAAAAGGTGCTCTACCCAAAAGTGTTACAAAATGTATAAAGGGGCATAATTTTATAATCAAGAGTCATAACTATGTAACGTATGGTTTGATTGTTCTTATTGTCGAAATCGTCCAACATCTTTGTGATACGGAAACTCTAACCATGCAAACATATTATGGTAATATGTGGCTTTATCAAGTTGGATACATAAACTTCCTGCATTAAAATCAAAGAAAACAAGAGGCCCAAGAGGGCCTGTGGACGCTCTACTGGCTAGAGATAAAGTTTATGCACAAGGGGCCATAACTCTTTCAAATATCGTTCAACCAGAACATGGTGATGATATAGGCAACTAGGCTTGGTACTGATTGTCCCTGACAAGTTTCATTGAAATCCAGCCAGAGGTTCAGGAGAACTAGTCTGTACAAAGTTAGTGTATTAAACCTTTTAAGGGGCCATAACTCTGCCAAAATTCATTCAACCAGAACACGGCAATGATAGGTGCAACTAGGCTTGGTACTGATCATCCCCATCAAGATACGTTGAAATCCAGCAAGGAGTTCAGAACAGACTAATCTGGACGTTTCTCTATTAAAACCTTTAAAGGGCCATAACTCTGACAAAAATCATTCAACCCGAATATGGCGATGATATGCACAACTAGGCTTGATACTGATCATCCTTGACAAGTTACGTTAAAATCCAGCCAGGGGTTCAGGAAAACTAACCCGGAAAATGTTTGTGTATCAAAAACCTTTAAAGGGCCATAACTCCACCAAAAATCTGTTAACCGGAATGCAACGATGATATGCACAACTAAGCTTGGTACTGATCATCCCTGTAAAGTTTCGTTGAAATGTGGGGAGACGTTCAGGAGAATAGTCCAGACAAAGTTTGTGTATTAAAACCTTTAAAGGGCCATAATTCTGCCAAAAATCATTCAACCGGAACACGGCAAAGATTTGCACAACTAGACCTGGAACTGATCATCCCTAAAAAGTTTTGTTTAAATCCGGACAGGGGTTCAGGAAAACTAGTCAGGACAAAGTTTGTTTATTAAAACCTTTAAAGGGACATAACTCCGCCAAAATCATTCAACTGGAACACATCGACGATATGTACAACTAGGCTTGGTACTGATCATCCTGAAAAATTTCAATGAAATTTGGCCAAATGAAGGCCCTTTCTTCTTAATGAGGCCAAAATATATAGCATATTTCAGAAAATAAAATCAAGGGCCATAACTCCGGTGTAAATTGTCCAATCTGGCTGGTTTTCAAACTTGTCGGAGCTTTCATTGATAGTAACAATCTGGTAAAGTTTGGTAAAGATCTTATGAAAAATGAAGACCCTATCGTATAAACAAGGCAAAATATAGCATTTTTAACTAAATCAAGGGCCATAACTCCGCTGTTACTGGTCCGATCTGGCTGGTTTTCGAACTTGTCTGAGCTTTCATTTATATTAACAATCTGGTAAAGTTTGTTAAAGATCTGATAAACAATGAAGGTCCTATCGTCTTAACGAGGCAAAATATAGCATTTTGAACTAAATCAAGAGCCATAACTACGCTGTTGCTGGTCCGATCTGGCTTCTTTTCGAACTAGACCAAGCTTTCATTGATATTAACAATCTGGTAATTTTTGGTAAAGATCGGATGAAAAATGAAGACCCTATCTTCTCAACGAGGCAAAATATAGCCTTTTTTAACTAAATCAAGGGCCATAACTCCACTGTTACTAGTCCGATCTGACTGGTTTTCAAACTTATCCGAGCTTTCATTGATATGAACAAGATGGTAAAGTTTGGTAAAGATCGGAGGAACAATGAAGCCCCTATCGTCTTAACGAGGCAAAATATAGCATTTTTAACTAAATCAAGGGCCATAACTCCGCTGTTACTAGTCCAATATGAATGGTTTACAAACTCGTCCGAGCTTTCATTGATATTAACAATCTGATAAAATTTGGTAAATATCGGATGAACAATGAAGCCTCTATCGTCTTAACGAGGCAAAATATAGCATTTTTAATTAAATCAAGGGCCATTACTCCGCTGTTACTGGTCCGATATGGCTGGTTTTCAAACTTGTTCGAGCTTTCAATGACATTAACAATGTGGTAAAGTTTGATAAAGATAGGATGAAAAATGAAGGCCCTATTGTCTTAACGAGGGAAAATATAGCATTTTGAACTAAATCAAGGGCCATAACTCCGCCGATACTGGTCCGATCTGGCTGGTTTTCGAACTTGTCCGAGCTTTTATTGATAGTAACAATCTGGTAAAGTTTGGTAAAGATCGAGTGAAAGATGAAGGCCCTATCGTCTTAACGAGGCAACATATAGCATTTTTAACTAAATCAAGGGCCATAACTCCGCCGATACTGGTCCAATCTGGCTGGTTTTTCAAACTTGTCCGAGCTTTCATTGATATTAACAATCTGATAAAGTTTGGTAAAGATCGGATGAACAATGAAGCCCCTATCGTCTTAACGAGGCAAAATATAGCATTTTTAACTAAATCAAGGCCAATAACTCTGCTGTTAATAGTCCGATCTAGCTGGTTTTCGAACTTATCCGAGCTGTCATTGATATTAACAATCTGTGCAAGTTTGGTAAAGATCAAATATTAAATAAAGGTGCTAGAGTGTTCACAAGGCTTAATATGGCATTTTTTAGCAAAACAAGGGCCATAACTCCAATGAAATTATTTCGATCTTGCCGGTTTTCGAACTTGTTTGAGCTTTTATTGATATAAAGACACTGGCAAAGTTAAGTAAAGATCCGATTAATATTGAAGGCCCTAGAGTGTTCACAAGGCGGAAAATATCATTTTTCAGAAAAAACAAGGGCCATAACTCCGGTGTTACTGATCCGATTTAGCTGGTTTTCGAACTTGTTCGAGCTTTCATTGATATTAACAATCTGTGCAAGTTTGATAAAGATCAAATAATAAATTAAGGTGCTAGAGTGTTCACAAGGCAGAAAATGGCATTTTTCAGAAAAAACAAGGGCCATAACTCTAGTATTACGACCCAATTCTGCTGATTTTCGAACTTGTCCAAGCTATAATTAGTATTAACAATATGTGCAAGTGTGGTAACGATCAAATAATAAATGAAGGTGCTAGAGCGTTCACAAGGCAGAAAATAGCAATTTTCAGAAAAAACAAGGGCCATAACTCCGGTGTTATTGATCTGATTTGGCTGGTTTTCGAACTTGTCCGAGCCTTTATTGATATTAACAATCTGTGCAAGTTTGGTAAAGATCAAATAATAAATAAAGGTGCTAGAGTGTTCACAAGGCTTAATATGGCATCTTTCATCAAAACAAGGGCCATAACTCCAATGAAATTATTTCTATCTTGCCGGTTTTCGAACTTGTTTGAGCTTTTATTGATATAAAGACACTGGCAAAGTTAAGTAAAGATCCGATTAATATTGAAGGCCCTAGAGTGTTCACAAGGCGGAAAATATCATTTTTCAGAAAAAACAAGGGCCATAACTCCGGTGTTACTGATCCGATTTAGCTGGTTTTCGAACTTGTTCGAGCTTTCATTAATATTAACAATCTGTGCAAGTTTGATAAAGATCAAATAATAAATTAAGGTGCTAGAGTGTTCACAAGGCAGAAAATGGCATTTTTCAGAAAAAACAAGGGCCATAACTCTAGTATTACGACCCAATTCTGCTGATTTTCGAACTTGTCCAAGCTATAATTAGTATTAACAATATGTGCAAGTGTGGTAACGATCAAATAATAAATGAAGGTGCTAGAGCGTTCACAAGGCAGAAAATAGCAATTTTCAGAAAAAACAAGGGCCATAACTCCAGTGTTATTGATCTGATTTGGCTGGTTTTCGAACTTGTCCGAGCCTTTATTGATATTAACAATCTGTGCAAGTTTGGTAAAGATCAAATAATAAATGAAGGTGATAGAGTGTTCACAAGGTTTAATATGGCATTTTTCAGCAAAACAAGGGCCATAACTCTTGTGAAATTATTCCAATCTGGCTGGTTTTCGAACTTGTCCGAGCTTTTATTAATATTAACAACCTGTTAAGGTTTGGTAAAGATCGGACGAAAAATAAAGGCCCTAGAGTTGTCACAAGACAAAAGTTAACAACGGACGGACGACGGACGACGGACGGACGACGGACAACTCGCCATCCCATAAGCTCTGCTGGCCTTCGGCCAGTAGAGCTAAAAATGACATGAATGCAATGATTTGCTCTTTATCGCTTTCTATCATATTCATCCAAGAAAAGCCGAAACTCCTCTATAAGTTAAATAACGGACTACGCGCTATTGCTCAAACTCTCCTGGTTTGGAATTCACCAACCATTCTTCAAACTATTATTAGACTTGAGCTCAAGTTCTGAAAATTCGTCCAAAAATATTGTCATGACCTTCATAGATAAACAATCGGAAAAAGTTGCTATTTATTAGTATGCATCATATTCATCTATAGCAGCTTATTACAAACGTTTATTCTGGAAACTTATAGAAATATTTGTGATTGAAATGTGCATACTTGAGCTTAAGTCTAAGAATATTCTCAAGAATGGTTGGTAAATTCCAGGCCTGGTCTTTGTCCAGTACAGCTAAACATATTTTGCTTTACACTCTTTCTAACACCCTTTACTTTACTTCAGAATTTACATCCCAGCTGTTTTAAAGTATATACAGGTGTAAATGTAACTTCAAAACAGACATAAAAACGTATGGTTTTCCTCTACAACTGATCTATGGTCTTATTTTCATACCTTTGATTACTGTATGACCCAAACAAACTTGTGAACTTATGACCTTTTAGCCGTTAAAAGTCCTGTATTAATCATTGTATTGACGGAAATTGTCATCGTTTCCAATGTATCACTCCAAGATCTATTAATTACTTTCGAATTGTGATTATTGATAACAAAAAACAACAGTTGAGTTCGATTTATGTGTGATGCTGCCATTTTCCACAATAAAATGTTTGTTCGAAATCATTAATAACTTAGATCTTGAAGAGATTTTAGGGTAAAATCCATACAACATATATCCGTTCTGTCAAAGCGATTCCAAAGCATTTTGCGTACAGTATTTTTTCGTCTACAGGAGCTTGAGATCATAATCGAAATTGTCTTTTAAAGATTGTTTAAATCGCATGAATTTGCCTCATTTACTGTACAAAAAATTCGTCGAACACGATCAATACAAGAAATACTTGTAGTCTTGGTTTGATTGAGACTGTTTATGAACGGTAGTGAAAACTGCTTGCTACCGTTCACGCCCCCTAGCCCCAAACCTCTAAAATATTCTTATTACAAAACATATAAACATAAACTCATATTAGCAAAATTCATATCGACGGATGCAAAAGGCTGTATGAGTGTTCAAATTCATGAAAAGATAGTGTATTGTTATATAACATCTACATTTAAATATTCTATAGTTCTGCACATAACCCATTCTATAGTTCGACAGACATAACCCATTCTTAAATAAATTGCTATAATACACATAAGTTAATATATAATATATCAGAATAAATAAATACTGAAAGGGGGATCCCTTTGAAGCATCATACCCAAATAAGAGAAAAAAGTAGCAGAATCGGGTTTATTGAGTCTGTTCATAATTTGCAACAGTTCTCAGGCCCCTTAAAACAGGCTTAAGCGGTATTCTACTTTAAAACCACAAATATGTGGCTTGATTATCCAAAACAGCCAGTAAGTAATAACACTACTGATCTGTAGTCGGGGTGACTTTTTATAACCGTCACACAGCACTAAACCAACGATAGTGTGAATGTCAATACATACTGAAAATTGATCCATGGGAAGCAACAAACACAAACAAGAGAGAACAATGGCAGTCTCGGTTTTATTGAGCCTGTTTATTAGAGGTACTATAATTTGCAACCCCTCTCACGCCCCTATCTCCCTGATTTGTAGTCCGTGATTTCTAAATACTTCGAGAAGAGGCGGTGCTTGTTAAAACGTGTTCAGAGCCCAATCTCTGTGGCGTTAAAGTAGAATATTGCTTAAGCAGGCTTGAGATGTGTTGCACTTTACATTACCTCTCATGAACAAACTCAATACCAAGAGGGCCTGTGGACGCTCTACTGGCTAAAGCTAAAGTTTGTGTATAAAGGACCATAACTCTGTCAAAAATCATTCAACCGGAATATGGCAACGCCATGTGCAGCAAGGTTTGGTACTGATCATCCCAGCCAAGTTTCGCTGAAATCTGACCAGAGGTTCAGGAGACTGTACAAAGTTAGAGTATTAAAACATTTAAAGGGTCTTAACTCTGCCAAAATTCATTCAACTGGAACACGGCGATGATATGCGCAACTAGGCTTGGTACTCATCATCCCCGCCAAGATTCGTTTAAATCCGGCCAGGGGATCAGGAGAAATCAGGAGAAATAGTCGGGACAAAGTTTTTGTATTAAAACCTTTAACGGGAAATAACTCCACCAAATATCATTCAACCGGAACAATGCAATCCAGTTAGCTTTGATGTGTCTTGTTCGCATTACATCGTGGTTTATTAATGCTGCCTTGTTGGTTAGAGAATATTTCATGTCGGGGTTTCTTTATTTCTCGTCTCGTTTTATTGGGATGACAGTAGGGTAAGTGTGAGGTTTGGTGCACCATAGAACCTGGGTTAAACGACCAGCGGACATTTTGCCACTGACCGTTCCAAGACGGTAGCCCTACTGTCAACCCTTTTTGTGTTTGTGACGTCATATGCCTTTATTCTTTGTTAACATTGCCATTCATGTTTGTCCTTTTGCGTGTTTTTTGGATTTACTGTGTTCTGTGAAAGCTGCATTTCCTGTTCGACTTTTATACTATGTTTACACTCGGTACTAAGTAATGAGGTTACATGGTATGTGTTGCCCAGTATAATTTATGCGTTATGGACCAATGACCATACCAAAAACTATTTTTTATTTTTGTAAAGAATACTCAAAACTGTTAGGTACGTACATAAGAACAAAATTACACATCCCAAAACATGTAAACATATAAAGAACATAGCTCTTTACTAATGAGAATACTTTTAACGGTACATTTTACACACTAACTTATTAGTTTCTTATATAAAACAATTCATAACGGAAGTTATATTTTTTAATAACTTATAAATTAATTATTGTGCATGACCTTTTACATTATAATACTTTAAAAATGTGTTGTTGTTTGTTGGTGGTTAAGAAAAATACGTTATATATCGCAGCACAAGAATAAAATATAATATAACGGTTTTGTTTCGAAATTTGGTTATCTATGTACGTTTTTACCGTGTTCGTATGACAATATCAGGAAAATAAATCAATACCAATGTTTTACTTTTTTTAAAATGTCATCGCTTTATACGCGCCTTGTTGCAAATTTGCAATCTAAACTATGGCTACAAATGGAATTTTAAAGTGCACAATTTGTTAAAACAACATTAAATTATTGTGAATAATCGATAGTGTTAGAAACGAAGCACTCGGATAATTATGCGTGATATGGAGACAGCGCTTGCCCAGTGAATAGCACGTTATATTCTGAATGCGGATATAACATATTCGAGCCTCACCGGTGCCGCCCGGTATCTTCCATAGAAGGGTGGAAAGGAAAAGCACCTGAAATTTTCGAAAAGTTGCGATTTTTTATATATAAATATCAAAATACACCACTCTTCAATATTTACTTTTAATGAACCTCGATTAGTCGTAGTATGTGTTTATTTCATTCAAATAAACAAATTTGATGTTTTAGAAATGTCGCTTTAGACAAAAAAAAAAGAATTTCCAAAACTTCAAGAATGACGCCAGAATTTTCCAAAACAAATGGGCCAGCTGGCATAGAATAGAATAGAAGTTTGGAATACAATGGTTGCTTCGAATCGGGTTGTCTATCTGCCAATTTTCAATATAAATGGTGGTAAAATGTATTTCAATTTGTCAATGGATAATTTACCTTTAACTACAGCATTTTTTTCAGTCATAATTAATTATCAAAAGCGGAGGATTCATCCGGATTTTTTACCCGGATGTTCAACTATTTGTTTAACACTGCAAACGCCATTGTTTGGTTGAATAAGGACCGATTCGTCAAATTCACTCAACTGGCCCACTTGTTTCGGAAAAAATCTCCAAGTGCCCGGACGGCGGTTTCTTCGGTGTGTCCTTCCCTTAGCCTGTTCCGTTAAATGAGACCGTAAACCGGGCGGTCACGTTTATCGGGTTATTTCCTGCTACAGATTCGACAGTAGATAGTAAATGAGTAAACTGTCCCCCGATCTGTCAATTCTCTTCTTTCAGAATGATTATATAGCGTCAAAATAGTGTGGCAGTTAAAAGTCATTTCATAGCATGGTTGTGTTAGGGAGTTTGAGTTTAGATCTCGAATAAGTAATACTGTGCTAGATGGAATTTACCTTAGACTTCGTAAGGTTGCATCGTGCTACACATTAGTTGAATGTAATATTAAAAAAAACAACATGAAAGCAGAAATTTGAAATCGTCGAACACGATAAATACAAAAAATACTGCTGTCTCTAGCCCTGGATTCAGCAGCACTCAATATTTAAAACGACATTTGTACAGAAATTTGAGCCATCCCGAAGAAGAAGGTATGCATAAGAGATATTTTCACATAAGTCCATGGTCAGCGGCGTATGGTCCCAGTTTCTAACAAATTACTTTGCCCTAAGCGAGAAAACAATGGGCGAAATAAACAAAATGGAATTTAGCTTGGGAGCAGACGTTATGAAGCCTTCGTATCACAGGTAACAGTCAAAAGACTAAATTAAAAAGTAGGCTACCTATCATAAGGGTGATTAAGCAATAATCAAAACCTTTCAAGGCTGGAGTGGTGGAACCATCGTTAAAGCAACGTTATATTCAAACAACAAATTAAAATTGTTAAAAACACGATAAAGCTTAATATTTACTTCGTTTAGTGCTGAGAGATGGACGTACCTTTTAAAAAGGCTGGAGTATAGGAACCACTTCGAAATTCAATTAAGAAAACAGAAGTGTTTGAGAATGTATCACCGACATCTGTAAATAAATATCTGGCTCAGCGATCTCCAAAGATCGGAATGAATAACAACTTTGATTACAAGCACGTGGGGACGTTTTAACGCCGCCACACTGCACAGGCAACGCCACTGTGATACTGTGATACAATAGTATGAAAGGAGTGTTGTTTTGAATATCCTTTGAAATTGGTTTCGTTAATTCCGATATAATTCACGAGAGTCAAGCGTATTTATTCTTTCGTGAGTGAATGAGAAGGGCGAAATTGATGAAATAACAATACATTTGGTTCTCATGTCACTTTGGTTAAAAAAACATGTTAATACACTTCAAATATGTTGTATATGGTGTTGTTGTTTTTTTGGTCTACAGTATCATTAAAATGTACTGAAATTTGCATCCGATTAAGGTTCATGTAAACTACTCAAAGCACCAAACCTTCGCCTTTTTAACCCAGATGAAGGGTTGAGCAGAAATCAATATTCATAAAAATCAACAGTACAGAATTTTAACCCTCCCGAAGATGGCAAGCATATGGCGGTGGATATAGCAATATTTTATCTTTATTTCATCCCCTATATCCAGCGGCGTATGGTCCCAGGATCAAGTAAAAATGTATGCCCCGAAGAGCGAAATAAACAAAAAGGAATTTAGTTGGGAGCAGATAGTTTGGTTTTACGAAAAGGTTAAATTGTATTCAATGATTTGATTGTCTTATTTAATTGTACTAACAATGTTTAAATGCCTTCATAGTTCGTTGCAGACACCCTTAATATATCATACGAATTTCATTGTTGTTTACTATATACCGAGTACTGGAACAAACTATGTGGTCAGAGATACCACTATTGCATTTCCCATAAGCCTCCATTATATATTTTTGGCTTACATATCTGAACGGATGAAAAAAAAACTTAATTTAAAGAACTATCTTAGAGACACTCAAAAAACACAAGCGTAATGGTGGGTAATGTAATGCTTTCAGCCTCTAATACTTCACTGAAGTTTTAGTTTAAACATCGATTGAGAAACAAGTTATGCAACTTAGATTAATCACTCTCGATGGCTTCCTGGGTAGAACCAGTACTAAGCAATGTGGATTAATTATTTTGCTCAAGGATAAATAACGTGGCAGCGGCGAGGATCGAACCCACGACCTCTCGATCTGGAGTTCGGCGCTCTATCACTGGACCACGCACTCCACTGAAGGTGGGCACCCCCAGAATGGCAGTAAAGACATTTTACTAATTGCAACCGCAAATTTTAGTCAAAATATCCTAAATGAACATGTTTTATGTTGGAAATATAGTTGTTTGATGTTTTATAGGGATTTGTTATAATTTGGGAAATTTAATCCAATTTATACTATACAATCTAAATATATGCCCTAATAAACTCTATACTTTTTTCAACCAATCAGAAGCCCAAATCAATAGTGATATCTGACCATGTACCATCCTTCCACTGTAGGCATGTAGCAGGTTTTATTTACACCACAGTCTTCTATCTAATATAATGTGTTAAGTTCATTTCACAATAAATGTTAAAAGCATTTCAAACGGATCCCAGTTTTATTAGCTCGCTCTCTGTTTAATTTCGCCTCCGTGTAAAACAATATTTCTAATTTAATTTAACGTCAATATATCTACCTCTGGGTTTCAATTTGTTTTACACTAGGAAACTCATATGAAATACAAAATTAAAAAAGAACATTAAATTGTTTTAATTAAATGATACATTTATTTTATTTTATGTTTTTTATTTACGATAATACCCTATACACGTCAAGAGCGGATTTTCTATCATCACCAATAGCCGTAGTATATTAGTTATCCAGTATTGATACATTTTCCATGTTCTCTGTCAGCATAAAGATAATGTCAGTCAATACATCACTTGCCACTGGCACAATCACCAGGCAGGTGAAAGATTCGAGATTACCTGCATGTTTGAATATTGTCAGGAGACTAATGGCGATAAAAAGATACATCCGTTATTCTATAAACTATATTGATTGAATACATCTGTTTAACGCAAGATATAATTACAGGTTGTTACTTCCAAATAACTTCCAAATAAATAAACATACATTTCAAAGAGCAATGGTCGATAGTGCATACCACGAGGCATAGAAGGGCATAGGAGGGCATTTGGACGCTCTACTGGTATCAAGTGATCATTCAGAAAAAATCTGAAAGGGCACCACGCACCGATGTCCGGCATCACTGAAATATTTTAAGCAGTTTCAGACGTGTTGAAGGTCCAATTTAGCTTTCCAATTAATGTGTTATATACGCCACGTACCGACATGGTAACACACACTATATGGCCTCACGCAAACCCCATGTCACCATTTCAAATGAAATAAACAATGGGAATTAATATTCGTAATAAAACGTCATTTTTTATCAGGCCAAACATGTACGGTCAAACCTGGGTTAAGAGACCGCTCAGGGGAAAGCCCAAAAGTGGTCTTTTAAAACAGATGATCTCTTATTATAGGTTCTAACATTGTTCGACTTCTTATGACATTTTTAGGCATATATCATGTATATGTTCATGTTTTTTGTACTTTGTATATACTGTACATAAGTGTAAATGTGAAGGCTGATAATTATGTATATTAACATTTAGACATAGTGTAGCTTGGCAAATTACATTTATTTTAACTTAATTCTTTTTATGCATTGTCTCACAGATGCAATACTCCATAGGGCCGAAGTATACACCTGTCCCCGAGTATAGTAGCGTTACCAATAATAACCAAAGTGAACATGACTTCCGGAAGTAAAAACATTTAATTTACGATGAAATTTGCTTGTATTTCAAAATATGTTTACGTCATGACCATACCGATTTCAACTTGTGTACGTTTTAGAAGCTCAATTTTCACAATATATCAG
>JAWPHD010009175.1:0-52500 GCA_037043455.1 Cyrtodaria siliqua
ATTGACTTAAACTTTTACAGTTTCTCATCAAGAGAACAAAAACAACAACAACGTATGTGTAGTAAGATATTTCAACAGTGAATTATGTGCTACCCTACTGTCTATTTTATTCAATGTTATGTACCGAAACCAGTCCTACCTTGTTCTCATTATTCGGACTTCCGGAATGTATGTTAAAATCTATAAGTGTGATATTTCTTTAAATAATTGATAAAACAAACACATTATTGCAGTTTTCCTTGTATTTTCAGTGTAAAAAGTGCATGTTATATATCCGTTATGAGGTTTAAAAAAACATGCATGAACATAAAAAACATACCGAGAACGATACATCACGTACACAAGTAACACTATTTCGGGTGGTACACAAATGCGGATAGATATTTTGGTTTTTACCGTTACCTCGATGCCTCGAAGCCACCGATAGCTCGAACATATTCCTATGGTCCCGCTGACTTCGAGCTATCGAGGTTCGACTGTAGTTATAGTCGGTAAACATACAGTTATAGTGGGTAAATATACAGTTATAGTGGGTAAACATAGAGTTATAGTGGGTAAACATACAGTTATAGTGGGTAAACATATAGTTATAGTGGGTAAACATACAGTTATAGTGGGTAGAGTTATAATGCGTAAACATACAGGTATAGTGGGTAAAACTATAGTTATAGTGGGTTAACATACAGTTATAGTGGGTAAACATATAGTTATAGTGGGTAAATATACTGTTATAGTGGGTAAACATACAGTTATAGTGGGTAAAGATACAGTTATAGTGGGTAAACATATATAGTTATAGTGGGTAAACATACAGTTATAGTTGGTAAACAGATAGTTGTAGTGGGTAAACATATAGTTATAGTGGGTTAATATACAGTTATAGTGGGTAGAGTTATAATGGGTAAACATGCAGTTATAGTGGGTAAACATACAGTTATAGTGGGTAAACATATATTTATAGTGGGTAAATATACTGTTATAGTGGGTAAACATACAGTTATACAGGGTAAACATATAGTTATAGTGGGTAAACATACCGTTATAATGGGTAAACATATAGTTACAGTGGGTAAACATATAGTTATAGTGGGTAAACATACAGTTATAGTGGTTAAACATATAGTTATAGTGGGTAAACATACAGTTATAGTGGGTAGAGTTATAATGGGTAAACATGCAGTTATAGTGGGTAAACATACAGTTACAGTGGGTAAACATATATTTATAGTGGGTAAATATACAGTTATAGTGGGTAAACATACAGTTATAATGGGTAAACATATCGTTATAGTGGGTAAACATACCGTTATAATGGGTAAACATATAGTTACAGTGGGTAAACATATAGTTATAGTGGGTAAACATACAGTTATAGTGAGTAAACATGTAGTTATAGTGGGTAAACATATAGTTATAGTGGGTAACATACAGTTATAGTGGGTAAAGTTATAATGGGTAAACATACAGTTATAGTGGGTAAAAATATAGTTATAGTCGGTAAACATATAGATATAGTGGGTAAATATACAGTTATAGTGGGTAAACATGCAGTTATAGTGGGTAAACTATACAGTTATAGTGGGTAAACATATAGTTATAGTGGGTAAACATATAGTTATAGTGGGTAAACATACAGTTATAGTAGGTAAACATATAGTTATAGTTGGTAAACATACAGTTATAGTGGGTAAACATATAGTTATAGTGGGTAACATATAGTTATATGGTAAACATAGAGTTATAGTGGGTACACATATAGTTCTATTAAGTAAACATATAGTAATACATTGGTACACATATAGCTATAGCGGGTAAACATATAGTTATAGCGGGTACACATATAGTTATATTGGGTACACATATAGTTATAGTGGTTAAACATATAGTTGTAGTGGGTAAATATATAGTGATAGTGGGTACACATATAGTTATAGCGGGTAAACATATAGTTATAGCCGGTACACATATAGTTATAGCGGGTACAAATATAGTTATAGTGGGTAAACATATAGTTATAGTGGGTAAACATATATTTATAGTGGGTAAACATACAGTTATAGTGGGTACACATATAGTTATAGTGGGTCAAAATATATGTATAGTGGGTACACATATAGTTATGGTTGGTAAACATATAGTTATAGTGGGTAAACATATAGTTATAGTGGGTAAACATATATTTATAGTGGGAACACATATAGTTATAGTGGGTAAACATATAAGTATAGTGGGTAAACATTTAGTGATAGTGGGTAAATTATAGTGGGTAACATACAGTTATAGTGGGTAAAGTTATAATGGGTAAACATACAGTTATAGTGGGTAAAAATATAGTTATAGTCGGTAAACATATAGATATAGTTGGTAAATATACAGTTATAGTGGGTAAACATACAGTTATAGAGGGTAAACATACAGTTATAGTGGGTAAACATATAGTTATAGTGGGTAAACATACAGTTATAGTGGGTAAACATATAGTTATAGTGGGTAAACATACAGTTATAGTGGGTAAACATATAGTTATAGTTGGTAAACATATAGTTATAATGGATAAAGATATAGTTATAATGGATAAACATATAGTTATAATGGATAACTATATAGTTATAATGGATAAACATATAATTATAGTGGGTAAACATATAGTTATAATGGATAAACATATATTTATAGTGCGTAAACATATAGTTATAGTGTGTAAACATATAGTTATAGTGGGTAAACATATATATATAGTGCGTAAACATATAGTTATAGTAGGTACACATATAGTTATAGTGGGTACACATAAAGTCATAGTGGGTAAACATATAGTTATAGTCGGTAAACATATAGTTATTTTGGGTAAGCATATAGTTAGAGTAGGTAAATATTGTTATAGTAGGTAAACATATAGCTATATTGGGTAAACATATAGTCATAGTAGGTAAACATATAGTTATATATGGTAAGCATATAGTTATAGCGGGTAAACATATAGTTATAGTGCGTAAACATATATCTATATTGGGTAAACATATAGTTATATATAAACATATAGTTATATATTGTAAACATATAGTTAAAGTAGTTAAACGTAGTTATACTGAGAAATCATATATGGTAAACATATAGTTATATTGGGTAAGCATATAGTTATAGTAGGTAAACATATAGAGTAGGTAAACATAGTCATAGTAGGTAAACATATAGCTATATGGGGTAAATATATAGTTATATATGGTAAACATATATTTATATTGGGTAACCATATAGTTATAGTAGGTAAATGTATAGGTTTATATGGTAAACATAGTTATAGTAGGTAAACATAATTATATATGGTTAACATATATAGGTTTATATGGTAAACATAGTTATAGTAGGTAAACAGAATTATATATGGTAAACATATAGTTATAATAGGTAAACATATAGTTATATATGATAAACATAGTTATAGTAGGTAAACATAATTATATATGGTAAACATATAGTTATAGTAGGTAAACATATAGTTAGAGTAGGTAAACATATAGTTATATATGATAAACATAGTTATAGTAGGTAAACATATAGTTATATATGGTAAACATATACATATAGTGGGTAAACATATATAGTTATGGTAGGTAAACATATAGTTATAGTGGGTACACATATAGTTATAGTCGGTAAACATACAGTTATAGTGGGTAAACATATAGTTATAGTAGGTAAACATACAGTTATAGTGGATAAACATATAGTTATAATGGGTAAACATATAGTTATAGTGGGTAAATATACTGTTATAGTGGGTAAACATATAGTTATAGTGGGTAAATATACTGTTATAGTGTGTAAACATACAGTTATAGTGGGTACACATATAGTTATAGTGGGTAAACATACAGTTATAGTGGTAAACATATAGTTATAGTGGGTAAACATATAGTTATAGTAGGTAAACATATTGTTATAATCGGTAAACATATAGTTATAATGGGTAAACATATATTTATATTAGGTAAACATATAGTTATTATGGGTAAACATTATACATATAGTTATATTAGGTAAAAGGGGCGTCCGTGGCCGAGTGGTTAACGTCTCTGACTTGAAATCACTTGCCCCTCACCGCTGTAGGTTCAATCCCTCAGGGGCCTAGGAATCTGTATGTGAGGAAGCTATCCAGCTGGCTTGCGGAACGTCGGTGGTTCTACCCAGGTGCCCGCCCGTGCACGAAAATTGCCCGGAGGGGCACCTGGGGTCTTCCTCCACCAATGGAAGCTGGAAAGTCGCCATATGACCTTAGCTGTCGGTGCGACTATAAAATCCAATTCAATCAATCAATCAATATTAGGTAAACATATAGTTATATCAACATACAGTTATATATGATCAACATATAGTCATATATGGTCAACATATAGTCGGTCAACATATAGCTATAGTCGGTCAACAAATAGTAATAGTGCTTACCTTTAGAAGAACTCTCCGTTTGGTTCACTGATGTGTTCTTGTAATCTTGACCTGTTTGTCCACTACTACGGTTAGCCTCTAGACCAATTCGTCTGCTGCGAGGTCTTATTTCTCCAGTATGACCTACTATCCCGGTTCACTGTCAATTAGCTATAAGCCGCAATAAATCTTGACCTAGTTGCTCAAACTTTTATTTTTGTTTTCGTTAGGGTATTAATCCATCAAATGAAATTCTTTCGCTCTTCGCCTGATAACGAACTACCGTATATAAGGGTGCTTTTGTTTTCCAACTAAACCTGTATAACAGACTAAACCAGTATAACAGCATAAGCTGCTGCATGAGAGCATACTGCGTGAGAGAATAGATTACTGCATGAGAGCATACTGCATGAGAGAATACTGCATGAGAGCATACTGCATGAGAGCATATTGCATGAGAGAATAGAATACTGCATGAGAGAATACTGCATGAGAGAATACTGCGTGAGAGCATACTGCATGAGAGAATAATACATGAGAGAATAGAATACTGCATGATAGAATACTGCATGAGAGAATACTGCATGATAGAATACTACATGGGAGCATACTGCATGAGAGAATTCTGCATGAGAGAATACTGCATGAGAGAAGAGAATACTGCATGAGAGAATACTGCATGAGAGAATACTGCATGAGAGCATACTGCATGACAGAATACTGCATGAGAGCATAGCATACTGCATGAGAGCATACTGCATGAGAGAATACTGCATGAGAGAATAATGCATGAGAGCATAGAATACTGCATGAGAGAATACTGCATGAGAGCATAGCATACTGCATGAGAGAATACTGCATGAGAGAATATATTACTGCATGAGAGAATACTGCATGAGAGAATACTGCATGAGAGCATAGAATACTGCATGAGAGAATACTGCATGAGAGCATATAATACTGCATGAGAGAATACTGCATGAGAGCATAGAATACTGCATGAGAGAATACTGCATGAGAGAGAATACTGCATGAGAGCATAATATACTGCATGAGAGAATACTGCATGAGAGAATACTGCATGAGAGCATAGAATACTGCATGAGAGAATACTGCATGAGAGAATACTGCATGAGAGCATATAATACTGCATGAGAGAATACTGCATGAGAGAATACTGCATGAGAGCATAGAATACTGCATGAGAGAATACTGCATGAGAGAGAATATTGCATGAGAGCATAAAATACCGCATGAGAGAATACTGCCTGAGAGAATACTGCATGAGAGCATATAATACTGCATTAGAGAATACTGCATGAGAGCATAGAATACTGCATGAGAGAATATTGCATGAGAGAATACTGCATGAGAATACTGCATGATATAATAGATTACTGCATGAGAGAATACTGCATGAGAGAATACTGCATGAGAGAATACTGCATGAGTGAATACTGCATGAGAACATAGAATACTGCAAGTGCACAAAGTGTGCGTGTGTGTAGCGTTATCTGGACACATACCTTACCCAAACATATAGAAAATAGAAAAAAATTATAAAAATGACTGACAGTCACACCATTGATAAGATTTTATAAGTTAAGAAAAAAAAAGAAGATTGTTGATCTTATCTGGGACAAGACAGTGACTGTTTCAGGTATACCTGGTGCAAACGCATATTAAGACATTTCTAAAGAGTTTTTTTTTCGATCTCTGGAATGGAAGTTAACTCTATATTGTGCCTGTTTTACTAGCATATAGATTACACGACACTAACATAACATGACTACGTGGGATAGGGAAATCTTACCTTACCCGAGATATCTAACATAACATGACTACGTAGGATAGGGAATTCGTACCTTACCCGAGATATCTAACATAACATGCCTATGTGGGATAGGGAAATCTTACCTTACCCGAGATATCTAACATAACATGCCTACGTGGGATATGGAAATATTACCTTTCCCGAGATATCTAACATAACATGCCTACGTGGGATATGGAAATATTACCTTTCCCGAGATATCTAACATAACATGACTACGTGGGATAGGGAAATCTTACCTTACCCGAGATATCTAACACAACATGACTACGTGGGATAGGGAAATCTTACCTTACCCGACGTATCTAACATAACATGACTACGTGGGATATGGAAATAACATGACTACGTGGGATTGGGAAATCTTACCTTACCCGAGATATCTAACATAACATGACTACGTGGGATAGGGAAATCTTACCTTACCCGAGATATCTAACATTACATGACTACGTGGGATAGGGAAATCTTACCTTACCCGAGATATCTAACACAACATGACTACGTGGGATAGGGAAATCTTACCTTACCCGAGATATCTAACATAACATGACTACGTGGGATAGGGAAATCTTACCTTACCCGAGATATCTAACATAACATGACTATGTGGGATAGGGAAAACTTACCTTACCCGACGTATCTAACATAACATGACTATGTGGGATAGGGAAATCTTACCTTACCCGACGTATCTAAGATAACATGACTACGTGGGATAGGGAAATCTTACCTTACCCGACGTATCTAACATAACATGTCTACGTGGGATAGGGAAATATTACCTTACCTGACGTATCTAACATAACATGACTATGTGGGATATGGAAATCTTACCTTACCCGACGTATCTAACATAACATGACTATGTGGGATAGGGAAATCTTACCTTACCTGACGTATCTAACATAACATGATAATGTGGGATAGGGAAATCTTACCTTAGCCGAGGGGTCGGTACTGCAGCCAGGGACAGGACAGGACCTATTCTGATTTGATTGACCAATTTGTGTAATCATACCGAGGTCGACCTTGACCATACCGTGGATATATCGTGATAGGTGTCTCCTGTTGTTTTTTATGAACGAAACTAAATTACAGAATTATTGCAAAATAGTCGTTAACTTATTGTATTATTTCAATTGGGAAAACCCCTATCTTACATAGCTAGACATGAGAGAAAACCCCTATCTTACATGAATAGAAATGGGAAAACGCCATCTCACATGGATATAAATGGGGAAAACACCATCTCACATTTCTAGAAATGGGAGAAACACCCATCTCACATGTCTGAACTGAATGGGAGAAACCACCATTTCACATGACTGTCTAGAATTGGGACTCACATGTCTAGAAATGAAAGAAAAACCCATCTCACAAGTTTAGAAATGGGAGAAACCCCCATCTCACATGTCTCTGGACTAAATGGGAGAAACTCCAGCTCACATGTCTGGAAATGGGACTCACATGTCTAGAAATGGAAGAATCCCTCATATCACATGTCTAGATATGGGAGAAACTCCCATCTCACATGTCCAGAAATGGGAGAAACCCCTATCTCACATGTCTAGAAATGGGATACCTGTCTAGAAATGGGAATCCCCCATCTCACATGTCTAGAAATGGGAGAAACCCCCATCTCAAATGTCTGGTTATAAGAGAGAACCCCCATCTCGCATGGACGGAAAAGGGAGAAACCCCTATCTTACATGGCTAGAAATCAGAGAAACTTCGATATTACATGGCTAGAAATGGGAGAAACCCCGATCTTATATAGATAGAACTAGGAGAAACCACTATCTCATATGTCTAGAAATAGGAGAAAGTTCAACAAGAAACTTTTAAGTGGTTAGCTGCATTTGTTGGATGAGCGGGAAACGAAGAGTGAAAGATAAATCACCTGGCAGACCTGGACTTGCAAACCGAACACAGTACGTATACTGTATTATCTTTATGACTATTAAACCAATATATTATCAAGTTTCAAGTTGTATTCATGAAGCTAGGCCCTTTATGGACATCAGCATATATACATGGACAACAACACAAATACAAACAGATTATTAATACAACAAACAGCAAAATAATTAACACAAAAAGATACGACTAGAAATTTACAAATAGATGGCATGAGCATTATTACCGAGATAAATTTTGTTTAATTTACATTAAAGTCGATGTATTAAAGAAGAGAAACATTTGAGAGGAAGGTGACACAACTAAGTTACAGCTTGCATAATTTGTTCAGTAAAATAGCTCATTTCACAAGATGATTCTTATTTACAGTCTGGAAAATATTCTCAAAATTTAAAGTTGGGGTTTAGCAGAAAGTTCCTAGCAATATACCTTTTACTATCTAGAACACAATACTGACAATTAAAAATATAATGGAATTCATCTGCAAGAGAATTAGTATTACATAATGGCATGTCCTTAAATTGATATCAACGTTGAAAAATCTACCTTGTTCAATTGGTAATTTATTATTACAATGCATGGAGAAAAAGCAGGATGTTTTAGTATCAATGTTGAATATTTTTCAAATTGGAATGGTTTTTTTGAAAATTCTATGTTTTAAGCACTTCGGAGAATTAAATACGCAATCAGACCAAATCTGCACATACTGATCTTTAATCAGGAGATTGCATGTAAACTGACACTGATAACCTATTTCGAGCCTATTGTATTCGGGGTAGGGGTGGGATGAGTAGTGGAGAATATGGGGTGGGGCGAGATTTATATAGATAACTGAAAATCATTGTTAGACATACAATTGCATGAGCAAATGGTGTTTTTCAATTTCATATGGAGTGATGAGGCGCGCCAAGTAAAGCTTTTGAATGAATTACATACATATTAAAACTTAAAAGCATGGTTTTCATTAATTGTTGTCTTTCCTTAATTAAAGTATATTAGCTATTCATAACTTTGACATGGCATCATCACTCCACATAAAATTACTCCACATTCTGGTAGGGGATAAACTCTTGTTTATCGTTGATGCTCAACTGACATTTGCCCTTTATAAAACTAATTTGTAGTGCTAATTATATTAAAAGCTTTATTTGTTTGTGTACAGCTATGTATATTCTTTTTGTGTTGTCTGATTTTAAATCAATATGAATACATTTCATTTACATTATGGCCTAATATTTTCATATAGAGACTGAGGATAAAGTCCGAGTAAACCCCTTTATTTTCACCTCTTGAATATCCCAACATTTCGGAAATATGTAACTAATGACAGGATGTGAAAGTTATGAAGGACTCACACCACTAATACCTCCCTTGAATACTCCTGCCCTACAGATGAAGGAGGTAGATAAAAAAAACAAGTTCGCTTTTCTACATTTTACAGTATACATTGATTTATCTTTACCAGGTTCTAAATCTACAGCATTTTAGGAAGAGATCCCAGAAAAATGCGTGTTGATATAAGATTTCTAGCTAATTCTGCCTCATTTTACACATCATGGGTCTAATCTCCACGGGGTTGTTTTTTTGTCTAAATTTTAAACATGAAATTAAAAAAAGTTCAATCTGGTAAATATTCGTTAAAAGTTAATAGCATGCAGATATTGGATCAATGAAGAATTTAAGCATAAATACATGTTGCAAAATCTTTTTTATCTCTATGCCACGAACAAAAACATTACAATGGGACCCTATGGAAAATTAATTGTGGTGTGAGACGTTAATACCCAAGATAATATTCAATCAGTAGGGGCACAGCTGGATCATTTCACGTGCCTAGATTGCATACTTAAACATAAATAATTAGTGTTGGAGGCAACGTATTTCCCATTTTGCAAGCACGTGCAGATGCGCGGATTTGATAGTACTCTTTTAAAAAAACACTAGTTTAAAGCTTATACTAGATGAAAGAGAAAACAAATCATATCAGAAGTAAATAATTATGTCGGAGATTCATCACATGGCCTGTGCCCATTCTGTAGGAGCTGTTTTTAGTTTATCACAAACTCAGTTAGTGGATTTGTGAGACCACGAGCACCTGTATGTCTTAATTTAATACTGTGATCAGAGCCGTGGATGTGGATTGCATCGAATTCATTCAAATTCAACAAAACCTCGTGGGACTTTAGAGATTTGATCTCATGGGTTTTGTTATAGACACTATTGTTTTAAAACAATATGAAATCAAATCCGTATCCAGGAACATAAATATAGCTTTGTGTTAAATTCTGTATTATGGCATTTTGGATTGCTTCCTAAAGATTTATATTTTACGTAAAACTCAGTCGATATATAAAGTTTCAAAATTGGAATAATACCGAAATGTTACGGCAAACAGATACGTTTAAACTTTTTAAAACTTTTTATTAAAACTCTCTTAGACCTTTCTAAAGTCTTCGCCTTATATTTTGAGTTCAAGTAGAACGTTTGTTTTCAAAGTTAATATGTTATAACGACATCGCTCTATACGTATGTTTTTTTCCATAAAATGTAGATGTTATCTTGTGATATCTTATGATGCATACAAATGACCTAGTGGGGATGCTGTTAATCTACCGAGACGATCACGTATTTCTAAAGATGGTATAGATTTTTGAATATAATTAAACCACAATATATTGTTTCTTATTGCACCTCGCACAAAACTCCTAGGAATTTCATTGGATTAGAGCGGTCACATGGTGACCCTCTAAGTTATTCTATAGTGGGTCAGTAGATTTCATAGAGGGTCACTAAAACAATATGGACTACAATTCCGATTCAAAGTTTAAATAATTTGCAAATAGTTCTTTCAGGCATTAGTTACAAACATAATCGCGAGCGTAAGCTCGCCATACGGTTAACGCGTTGTTGATTTTCTGAAATTGCCATACTAAGGCAATAAAAATCTTCGTCAAACCGCTAGAGTTACCTGCCCGTAAAGTTGCAATAAAACGGTGCACCGTGCAGGTGAATCGTATTTCTAGCACGTCGTTATAACCTCGCATGAACGCCGAGCGGAGCGAGGTGTTATTCGAAGGAAAATAAAGCTAATTACACCGAGATTACATCGAGCGAAGCGACGTTATACAGCTAATTTCACCGAGGGAAGCGAGGTCTTATGCATTGAATATAACATACATGTAAATTAAGTTTGTTTTCGATTTTCTTCTCTTCTATTTCGCGGACTCAGTCCATTCAATTCAACATATTTATTTTTTACAATCTAATTTGTTCAAAAACAACAAAATCCACGATTTAATGCTTAATTACGTTTAAATAAAAGTGAATTCGTCAATATTTATTATTTAAAAAAATAAAGATAGAATATAATAGCCTGGTTCTCTGGCTTAAAATAGAATAGAATAGAATAACTTTTATTTTCCAGTCAAGGACCATCACTGGCATTACACTCACAGTACTAGGTACTAACTTTGTGAAGGGCAAAACTATAACCAGTTTTTGATTGCAGTAAAAGTATACGTTAAAATGATTCATTTAGAAACCCAAACAAATGTACAAAAACAATCCAAAATATGAATCAAATTTGATGTAGAAGCACTCGAGCAGATCTTTTCATTTTGCATTGCATTTAGAAAACTCCACTGATGTACAAAGGCATAACAGTATGAGTATTGCACACATTATTTAATCGCTCTAGTCTATTAACTTAAAACGACGTTTGTTCAGCAACAACAAAATCAACGATTTAATGCTTGATTATGTTTAAATAAAAGTGATTGCGTCAATATGTAATTAAGTTAGTTTTACTAGATCTATTTTTTTATATTAGATCTACATACTTGAAAGCAGTCCAATTTCATTGAAAATACAATATGACAAAAGGGCTAAGAAAGCTGGCTAAGCGCTGACCATACTATATAATAGTAATAAATGTCTGAGATTGTGTGAACTGTGTCGTTGCTTTTTGTTCAAATTGTATTTAACGACCCACTGCGCCATTTAAGTCTCAATTACACTTATTAATAATACAAATTCACCTGAAACAATAGTTATAGGCAATAATAATTATTCGCCTACCTTTTTATCCTTAAACTGTTTATACGAAACCAAAGGCGGTAAGTGAAATATCCTTTCTTTTACTTGAAAGCACAAACGTAAACCTTTTTTGTACTTTGTAGACAAAGTGAAACACCCACTGTACTGTAGACGTAATAGTACGTCACCATTATGACAATTTTCAATGCTGATTACGTCAGTCAGTGACGTTCGAAGCAATTTTAATTTCAAGAGGGGATGTAGAGAGTGGTGACTTGGGAACAAGGTATTAAACGAACTGATTATTTCAAATGAGACATCATCGATGATTTGTTTGTTTGTTTTATTTGTATGGTGTTTTACGTCATTTTCAACACATGTAAGGTTATAGATAGATACTTTTATTTCAAAATTCCAATAGGCTATAAAGCCCATGAGGATACAAATACAGAGTAATACATGGTAACAGTGCAGTTGGTACATATAAGACAACAAGTATGAGATCACAATGAAAGATTTTGCATATACATGTACACATTTCATGTGCATTGACGAGAAGGTGTTTATAAATTTGCATGAATATTTGTATATATTAACACCAGTTAACATAATAATATTTATACATACACATATTTATATTAATATAAGTTAACTATACACAACATGTTAGGAACATATCCTCAGTTTAATTTCTATATATCATCTCATTTCTTAATTGAAACGCTTTATAGATAAATATGGAGAGTTTACGAATATATTCTTTATTATTTGAATTGATGAGTTCTATAAACTTAACCATGTTAGGTCGTCGGTAGAAATACTTGGGTATATATTGTTTTCTTAAATCTGTATATCTGTCACACTGTAATACGAAATGAAACTCATCTTCTAACATGTTGCATAGATCACAAGTTCTCTCGTTTATAGGTATTCTATTAGGTTTAACCCACCTACCAGATTCGATTTTTAATCTATGAGATGAAACTCGCAACTTTGTAAGTGATTGACATTATATATGACGGTGGATTTTTGGGTGGGGGAGACAGACCACCCACTTGTCCTGAATAGAACCAGTACTATAGAACCAGTACTATACACCTCCCGCCATCCGTAAGGATCGACACATCCTCACAAGTCGAGCTCCCAGTGGGATTCGAACCTGCAGCGGTGAGAGTCGAGAAGGTCTACAACGCAACATTCAGTATCACATGAAACAATTCATTCCTATTCCTTCCTACCTGATCATTGCTGCTAAGTGAAGGCATTTATTTTACATTTAGGAAATAGGAATAGATTGGATCATTCTGAGAATTCTCATAAAAAAAAAGTATGCATACATAATTATACTGATCAGGCTTATTCAAGTTCACCTGACACTTACTCACTGTTTAAGTCATTTTTTCCACAACTGTGGCCGATTTGCTTCACAATTATTATTATTATTAATTTATTTATTTTATTTAATATTATTATTTTATTTATTTCGGAAAACATTTCTACGACTTAAATTGTTCAATATTGTTTTGTTCTGGATATGTTCATAGAAGAAAGTTTATCTAAAATGTTTCATATTATCCTGCTCCCACAAAAACAATGCATGTATTCAACACTTTTTTTCACAAATTAGGCAGTTTTCGCTCTTTTTATTCTCCACCAAAATGACCAGGCTAGGGTCGGGAGTCTTCACAATTGCTAGTGGGTAAAAGCCCTGCCAACATTACAATGGAAATTACACTGCAGTGCTTGGTTTGATTTAGTTTAAACTTATTTATTTTACATCGATTGTAACGAAAGCTCTATGAACTTATTTGAATCACTCTCGATGTCTTCCTGGGTAGAACCAGTACTAAGCATAGATATAAAGTGTCTTGCTCAGGGACACAACGCAATGGATCTTGCTCAGGGACATGACTTTTGGATCATGGGTCCAACGCTCTACCACTAGATCACAGCGCTCCACGGTTTGATTTGGAAGTAATAGAGTATAATGTGTAGATCCCCACTTCGATTTCGAATAGTTATGCTTAAATAATTTGTTGAATTAGTTTTTTTATGTGATGATCGCAAAGTTTGTATGTGAATACAGGGAGTTACTCCCTGGTGCATAGTAGTGGGTTGCGTTTTTTGTGTGTCCCTTAGAACGGAGCAACTGAGTTGGGTTTAGGAAATCCCTATGTTATACGGTATTACAGTATGAGTAATATTACACAATGTAACCATTTTATTTACTTATGCCGACGCTCGCCATGAGGCAGTGTCTTATTCATATTAAGTAAATTTAATAGCGAGCACAGCTCGCGAGCTCCTATGGTATCATGCAGGCGAAAAGTAAACATACCCATCCATCCTTTTGAAAAATCTTGGGTCATTTACGGCAGTTTATGGGCGACTTCAACCGTAAAGTATCATATTTCGTTACGAAATCAACAAGATAAGCATTCGTAGAAATCATTAAGAATGGTGGTTTCCAAGCAGAATGAGGTGAAAAAAAAATTAAAAACCTTTCTCGAACCCATCCAAAAATGACAATGAAATTGCATTTTTACCTATGTCGCCAAAACGGCCATTAACCGGAAGCGTAGCCCAAAGAGTTACCTTGCGCGTTGTTCATTGGTGAAAATTCGTCGACACATTTCACAATTTAATAAAAGTAGATTTCGTGTCGCAGAAATGTATATGTCTTGCTAACCGATAAGGATAAACAAATGATTTGGTTAAAAACTATCTTTCATTTGTTTATTTTCCCGTAAAACCATAAATGCAATCGGAATTCTTCGCAGATTTCCGTATTCGGTCGTCTACTATTGTAAGCCATTGACGGAAATCGACGAGGTTATTCCGTGTTCATTCGTGTCAAACCCGAACAATCTGGCAATTTTCGGCAATGTTACGGAAATTATAATACAATGACAAGACGTCATTGATTTACGTCATCATCATATGTCGTCACATTATGACGTATGGTCTGTTAGTAAACAATTAGTGAGCAAGGTGCTTATTACCGATCCATCTTTCTTTTTTCTTTCTTTCTTTCTTCCAATACTATTGACGTATAACACACATACTTATGATTATCACAGTTTCGTTTCTGTGGATGAGTTTACCTGCAGGCTTTTTTATGATAACCACAGAAGTTCAGCGAGATTTTTAACCTGAATAGGGTATGTCTCTCCCTGCACAGGAGACCAACGGCTTTACATCAGTAGGGAAGAATGACTTACTTTCACAGTAACTTTAACTATCTAACACGAATAGTTTTAGATCTAAGGGAGTGCGTTATCAATTCTCGAGACGTGAACCTCCGGGAGTCGAACCCCAGACTTCTATATCCAGAGGCAATTAAGCTAACCACTCTGTCATCGCATCTTTTTTTACCGCACAGTAACATTATGGTCCATTATGAAAACATATAACTACTAGTATTTAGAACAACACCAGGTCTAGAGTGACTAAACGATGGTTAGGCCCAAGATGTTACTGGGTCCATGTTATTCACACTGACAGGGGTAGGAACAGCCTCCTTCCCGAGATCCCAATAATTTGACTGGCGTGTTTGGGTAGGGGAAGTTCAAAAGGTATTTTTACCCTATGTTGCATATTTTCGGGGGCGCTTCGACCTTTTATCCAAAAATGGTTTTAATGAGTTGGGCAAACCGAAATTAAGACATTCTGAAACTATTGAGGCTAACTGAAGTTATATTTGAGATTTCTTATTTATTTGCTGTCCCAGCAACACGGCAAATGTACACCCGAAAGAGGCTTATGCAGGATGTAGACAGATAGATAGGAATTTACATACAAAAAGCCTCATCTGAACTGATGGCTGTAAAATATTTATTTTTTAACCGAATTTCCAAACTAAGGTGTTTTTATTTACCACTAAAATTGCCAGTTCCAATTATATGTAATGTATTTACATTTTGTTAAAATTACTCACTCACATAGCTGAAAAACCTTTAGCTTAAACAAACGCCCGAAATAATAGCAAATTTGTCGGGTTTAGACTCCACGATAATGTACAGAATTTGTATTTTTTATTTTTGGCTGGATTGCGTAGCAAATCCAGGCTTACAGTTTGGCGATTTCCATATGTCTGTCCGTCTATCTGTCCGTCCATCTACGAGTTTTGAAGTTTTTGTTTTTTCCTCATTTCTCAAAATTGAATTTTCGAAAAGCTTTGAAACTTGACACTTGTTCAACAGCATTACAAATGTTATATGAAAAGAAAATAACCCTAACTATGTCATGTATTTTACCTGGACTACCCCCCTTTTCACACAGATTTTTTCACTTAAAATGTTAAATTCGCAATCCGTCGCAATCCGGCTTTCGCGCCACTATTGGTTCTTCATCTTTTTTTTTTTTTGTTACTTTTAACAAAGTTTGAGGTTTCCACTCAGGGCCGTCTTTCTGTATTGGGGGAATGGGGCCGGGGCCGTTAGAGGGGGGCATTTTGCGTCGATTTTAAAGGAAAGGGGATTTTTTTGCTACAAAATTTGCATCAATTATATATCCGTTTTTTAAAGTGGCACCAAGAATGTACCATTCCAAATTTCAAAAAGTATGCTGTTTTCCTGTATAGGAGTTTAACATTTTCAATTTTTTTTTTTTTTTAAGGGGAATTTTTCACAGGAAAAGGGGAAAAAATACTTTTCAGGTGGGGGACTGGGGCCGAATAACGGCCCCAAAAACAGCCAAAAGACAGCCCTGCCACTGGACCCCCATATAAATGAAACGTTCCTTTGCCAGTGTACCTGTAACCGGTCATCCGGTTTGGTCTGATGCTACGGAGTAGTTCAAATTTGAAGGTGATGAAAACACGGTTTGGAAACTTTACCTGTCTTCTGCTTCAATCGATCTATGCTTTTCTCTGTCCTATCATTTCACTATTTTTGTTTTTCTACCACCGACAGAAACATTAGGGTCAAATAGGACACTCAGTTTCTTAAAATGTAGATGTAGAAACTAATAAGTATCTTGAGCACAGCTAGTGCTAAACGTCAAGAACAGTAAAACAAACCAACGTCTTTTCTACATAGCATTTGATGAATTTAGTGCATTTTCAGAATATATTGATGAAAAACGTCGGACCCGGTGTCCTCCACCCCCAGACATACTCAACTAAATATTGAACTAATATTCTGAAAATGGACCATCATTTTTTAAATGTCAAGTAGGAAACAACAAATTCCTATGTTTTAAAATCATTGTACTTTTCTCAAACATACATCATCATAATGATTTTAGACAATACGCATGAATCAATTTAACACACGTTGAAAAAAAGTCTTATATTAGACGTATATTCACATAATAAAAACACTTAAATCATATATATACATTTTTCGTAATGATATAACGTTGAAACCGTAATTACATGTTGTTCGGCAAAAAAGTATACGCGTGCATCACGGTTTATGTATATATAGCTTACATACACTGATGTAGTAGCAGCTTTTATGACGGTTGGTGATTCAGCCAATGTCGATCCAGACTGGATCATGACTAGATAGCCGTTCGAAGTTCGTTCCATGCCATATCTGTCCTGTCTGGGAACGAATTAAAATATGACCGAAGCATTGTGGTGTACTGGTTAGAGCGTCTGCCTTGCATTCGGGAGGTCGTGGGTTCGAGTCCCATGACCGCGTCATACCAGATACTTTAAAAATGGAACCCTTGTCTGATGAGCAAATAATGGGTAGTGCTACGACTGTTTGACCAGTGTCAGAATAATGTGACTGGGGGTATCATGTCTACTACGGTGTGGTATTCCAGTGTGGCAGCACTATAAAGAAACTATTGAGTTCGCTGCTTCAAGAAGACATATCATCACATCACACACAAACACACAGATAAAAGTCCAGACTCCATTGTGCCTATAATCGTCGGGTATGACGCCTGTCGTAGGCGGACGGATTATAATCCTTAGAAATACACACACACATACACACACACACACACACACACACACACACACAAATTGAAATGTGTTGGGGTGGGATGTCACGATTCATAAGACACGTACAGGTAGACTTGCACTAGACGTGAGAATCATGGCTCTAGGTATAGGTACACGCCATAAGAGCTACGATTCTCGCAGCTAGACTTGCACATACCGATGCATACATACGCAGCGGCACAATCAAACATGAACTGTGCTCGCCCTATAGGTTTAACCTATTTCATATTAATATTTTTAAATTGTACTGTCGTCACATGACGTCGAATTGCTCGAACGTCTCAATGACGTTGACGCTCCATTAAAATTGGTTAAAAAAGGTTAAAAACGGTGCTCGATGCAATAAATCAGTTGTAGGGGGTAGATGTGGTGTCAGTCAGATTTATACGGGGGCTCGGCTATCGCCTCGCCCCCTATAAATCTTACTGACCCCACATATTTATGTAGGGGGTCAGTAACAAACCAAATAACTAATAATATAGTTTTAAAAGTGTCATAATCGTTCAGTTTTTAGCAATAAGTTGACCTTTATGAACAGCATTTCTTAAACTGCATTTTATAAGATCTCCTTATTCGGACGGAATATATTTTGAAGTGTGAAATAAATAATATTACGAATGTGTTGCTAGTGTGTAGAACAAAATGTAGAACAAAATGCGGATTAATATATAATTTATTTGTAAAAATGAGATATAGGGTCCTATAGAAACCACAGCTTCCGAACGCAATGGCATCGTAGGTCCGCACTGTACTGCAAACAAGGACTTGATTATACAATGAAAGAGACAAAAAACAACAGAAAGGGTGAAACACTTGCTGAAACTCGTTTTTACTTATAAATCAAATCACGCGCGCTCGTCAAAAACATGTCGAAACTCGTTCCTAATCGAGGTCACCTTAGTGTGTGTGTGTGTGTGTGTGTGTGTGTGGTTCTCTGATTTATAGTCCCTCCGCCAGTAAACTCAATGCGCACCGAGATGGGTACAATAGAGTCTGGACTTTCGAGGTCACCTTAGATACGGATCTATGTTTAGATACCCTTTCTATAATTTATGCGTGACGTCATCCGCTGTAAGTTCCCCAAAAGTATTTTGCCCATGTTCCCTAGATCCCTAAAAGTATTTACACTGTTCCCCAGATCCCCAAAAGTGTTAAACATACTTCCCTAAAAGTACCAAATATTGTTCGCTTAATAACCCCTATATAAAACATATACTGTTGAGTCTTCTCTGGACTGCTTTTACCTTTTACACATCATAACAAGAAGGCCAAAATGGCCCTAAATCCATCACCTGAGGATCTTAACAATGATGAAAAATGTGTCCTCTCGCAAATGCTGACTGAAGATGTTTTTAAGTCTTTCCTTATGTAAGTGTATGTAAAACCATGCAAAATCTCTACATACAAACTTTGGACCCAGGGGCTACAGCCATCTTTGACCCAGGGACTTCAAATGAGCAAACTTGATAGACCAGGGGTTAGCGATCATTAATAGTAATAAAGAACAAGAAAACAAGAGGGATTGTGGATGCTCTACAAGCTAAAATGGCTCCTATATTAAAGGGGTTTCATCATTAAATTCCTTTCAATACCTTTTTACAAGTGCAAAACACAACAACACTCTCAACCAAAATTTAAAGCTACCACTCCATGCTAACAATTTAAAAGAATATTTTTTAAGTATTTCCCTATAAAAGTTAATGTAAAACATTTGAGCCCTGGGGCGAGGCCAAATGTGAACCAAGGGTCACCATTTGTACAAACTTGGTAGAGGACCAAGTCTATAGCAAATGCAAAACATTAAACCTCCGGCTCTTGTAATTTCAGAGAAGAAGATTTTTTAAAATTTCCCCAAATAAGTCTATGTAAAACATGCAATATCTTATATACAAACTTTAGAAAAAGTAAACAAACGGAAAAACGCATCCAAACAGGAAACGATAATAAAAAATAAATAAAATACCTCCAATGGTATTTGAACCCACGGTCTTAGCTTCCCAGTGTACAAGAAGCAATTTAAAGATTTTTCCATGGCGGCCATCTTGGATGTCGAGTTTACCTAATTTTAATAAATTTGAAAAAAATTTACCTAAGGATCATCCATGTGAAGTTTGGTCACAATTTATCAAACTGTTTCTGAGATAAAGATTTTTTAAAATATTTCCCTATGTAAGTCTTTGTAAAACATGTGACCTCTGGGGCGGGGCCAAATGTGACCCCAGGGTCACCATTTGAACAGGCTTGGTAGAGAACCATAAGCTTATAGTAAATGTAAAATATTAAACCTCTGGCTCTTGTAGTTTCAGAGAAGAAGATGTTTTAAGTATTTCCCTATAGAAATCTATATAAGACATGTGAACCCTGGGGCGTGCCCAGGGTCACCATTTGAACAAACTTAGTAAAGGACCATAAGCTTATAGTAAATGCAAAATATTAAAACTCTTGTAGCTTCAAAGTAGAAGATTTTTTAAGTATTACCCTTTAGACGTCTATATAAAACATGTGACCCCTGGGGCGGGGCCAAATGTGACCCCAGGGTCACAATTTGAACAAACTTAGTAGAGGACCATAAGCTTATAGCAAATGTAAAATATATATTAAACCTCTGGCTCTTGCAGTTTCAGAGAAGAAGATTTTTTAAGTTTTTCCCTATACAAGTCTATGTAAAACTTTGACCCCCGGGGCGGGGCCAAATTTGACCGCAGGGTTACCATTTGAACAAACTTAGTAGAGGGCCATAAGCTGATGCTACAAGTAATACATGATAGCTCAATGCCTTGTGGTTTCAGAGAAGAATATTTATAAATGCATGTTTAGTGATTGACCCCTCTACAGTCAGTCATTACGCTTCACTTTTCACTTGTGCGATGACTGGACTACCTCTTGTGACTCTATGATTGTACCTACTGAAACCCCAACTAAGGGAGGTGGGTGCATGAGCTTTCGTCTCTCGGGTTTTCTGGTCGTACCCTAGATTGGTTTTCTCTTTAGCTGCAACTACTATGGTTGTTCAGTACGATTCTGGATACATCCTGAGATGTTTATTATTTTGTATGTGTTTCTTTAGTTAGTTTCTCTGGATGTGGACTTTATTGTTAGAGAATTCCTTTTGGTGGGATGTAGTTTTGTTTACACCGTCTTGTCTATTTGGGCGCTGAAGACAGGATAATATTGAGGATTGTGCGCATATAAAATCGATTCAAGCTAACCAGTAGGCCTTATTGCCTACTGACCGTTCCAAGTCGGTAACCCTGTCTTCACCACCCTTTCTGTTGTTTTTTTGTCTCTTTCATTGTAATATCAAGTCCTTGTTTGCAGTACAGTGCGGACCTACGATGTCATTGCGTTCGGACGCTGTGGTTTCAATAGGACCCTATATATCATTTTAGAGGAGTAGTCGCTACAAAAACACTTATAGTTTCGAAGGAGTAGTCGCTACAAACGCCTTTTTTAAAAATCGATTTTTAGCTTTGGTGGTCATCTTGGATTTCGCATCGACCTGAATGTTTGCTAGTATCTAGTATCAAATAGACCTTATGGGCAACATTTCTGTAAAGTTTCATGAAAATCTATTTAATAGTGTTAAAGGAGTAGTCACCACAAAAGCAATTATGGACGGACGGACAGACATACAGACAGACAGACAGACAGACGACGCACCACGGCATAAGCTCTGCTGATCCGTGATCAGTTACGCTAAAATGGACACACATGGCAAATGTTCATCGACGTACAAACGCTTTCAGCTGAACAGGAATGTAGATATTCTCGGAAGTTAGAGCGTCCAGTTGAGCGATGGGCAAAACTAAAATCTGTCCTAAAAGGTAATACTGAAAGCCATCAAAAGCAGTTACCAGTGATCAGCAGTCCAAATGCAAGGTTTTAAATGTAAATTATAGCAATTATACATAACAATTAGGTACTTTTTTATTTTTTATTTCCTTTAGACACTGTTCCTTAGATCCCTAAAAGTAGACCTTTGATTCCTGGATCCCTTAAAGTAATTGGCAATGTTCCCCAGATCCCTAAAAGTAAATGGCACTGTTTCCCAGATTCCCAAAACCCCTGGGAGGGCCTCGTTATTATTACAAATGTGTTACGTTTATATATGGTGTAAGCATTTGATAGTTATTTGACTACATGTTAGAAATACTTATAAATTATAATATGCATAATATACATTGATATAAATATTGAATTATCATTGAACAATATTATTATGTTTCATTTAAGTAGATTGCCAGAGTACTGTATATTATAATTATTGATTGACTTATAAGCTTAGTTATAACAATTTGGACACTATATCCTTTTATTCAATCATTGTAAGTTGGACTATTCGATTAGTGCATAGCAGTAACTCAACCGATGTGTTACATTTGTTTGCAGTGTAAGCATTTGATAGCTGAACTCGAACTAGATTTGACTGTATGTTAAAAATATTCATATCCTACCGTGGGTATCAAGGGAGCTAACTGTGTAATGAGATCAACTATTTCTCTTTCATCTGTCCACAACGAAAACATTAAGCACTCACTTCTATTCAACAATATAATAGTAATAAAACTCATAAGTAAAGCGTAAGTAGACTGATTTGACAGTGCTTAGCTGAAGCGTACTACTATTGTGAAATTATGGTAATTTAATATTATGCATAAATCTTACATCTTAAAAAATAGTAGAGTGTTCTTCGGTTTTAAATATTTTTGATAAATGCTGACATATATGTTTATTGTTGTTGCAGGTGAGATGAACAGTCTGAAATTGGATGTGCAGCTATTAGATGACACTACCACCAAAATATGGCAGTTTTATGGTTGTTGAAGAAGAGTAGGAAGTCCAAACTCTGGAGTTAAAGCCCAAAATAGCGATTGGAGGTCACCACAAAAATTTAAAAAAATTGACAGAAATTTTATAATTTCACAGATTTTTAACGTAAGCGCTGTTCATGTACATTTGGTAGCGTTATCTGTATAGTGATACTTTCTTACTAAACTGCATGCCTGCCGGTGATTTTCGGTTGTTTTTTCTACTTTTCGCAAGTCGTGGTGTCATTTGGTGTTTCCGAGTTATCTCCCCTGCTGGTTTTATGTAGTTATTCCCCTTTTTAATCACTGTTGGGTATATTTTCTGATTTTCTCTCTACATTTTGTTTTGTACAACAGGTTTTTCAAATATGTATGGTGACATTGTTATCAATATTGTACACATGTGCTAAGTAAAGCCCATTTTATCTAATTATGCATTAAGCTGGTAGAAAATGCCAAAATGACAGTTGAATGGAGGGCTTGTTTTATTGGAGCCATGCCTATGTTGACATCAACATTAATGGCTTTTAATGGCATTGTATGACAGGTAATATAATAAACTATTTTTGAATAGAAAATAAGTCTCACCACTATTTCTGTTTGAGAAAACATCATTTAATATAATAAAAATAATAAAAAATCATGTATGGGCATAGGTAACAATTAATAAATTAAGCAACACTCCCTGCAAGACAAACACCACACTTTTTATAGATTATATACATATCCAACACAACTACAGAATTTAAGAACACAATATCTTAGAATACAAAAGTTACTCAATATTTTCTATTCTCGATACAGATTAAAATTTATGAATATGGCGCGAAGCGAACTGATGCATGTTGCATTTTGAGCCGTAAACTCATATAATCTATGACAAAAGTACCCATAAATAATTTTTGTTAGATAGTCGTCTATAGTTGTTGCGGTTCTTATTTTGAAGACGAGCACACACATGAGCCCCCTTGAAGATCTCACTACATAGTTAGCTCCCTTGAGACCCACGGTAGGATAAATCTTACACCTTAAAACGTAGTAGTGTGTTCTTCGGTTTTAAATATTTTTAATAATTGCTGACAGATATGTTTATTGTTGTTGCAGGTGAGATTAACAGAGCCTGAAAATGGATGTGCAGCTATTAGATGACACTGCCACCCCAATATGGCAGTTTTATGGGTGTTGAAGAAGAGTAGGAATTCTGATCCAAACTCTGGAGTTAAAGCCCAAAATAGTTCATTGGAGGACACCACTCAAATTAAAAAAAAAAGATTTGTCAACGTACCATATTTTGTACAGTTTTGTGTGGGAAAATGACTCATGGCGAGGATTTCTTCATTTACACTGTCCCGTTTTATTGGGTTGACGGTAGGGTAAGTATGAGGTTTGGTGCACCCTAGAACCTGGTTTAAACCCCCCAGCGGCCTTTTTTGCCACTGACCGTTCCAAGGCGGTAGCCCTATTGTCAACCCTTTTGTGTTTCTGATGTCTTGTTTGGGCTTTTGTTCATCTTTAAATTTGTTCTTTGTTTCTGTGTGTGTTTGTGGTTGACTGTCATCCTTGAATGCTGCTTTTTCTGTTCGATTTTTATATCTATATTTGTTACATAAAAAAGTAACTTTTAGCTTGGAAGCCTCCTATTTGGAATGGCCCTGTAAACTTTACTCATATAGGCCAACATAGTGAATGCACTGTCTAGTGAGACCTGTATATCTATGAAACACATTACATGTACACTGGTTGTGTATTTCATACTTAATATGAGAACGTTGAAGGAAGTAAACTGTGTTTGAAAAAAAAGAGTTGAATTTTAGTGTTCACACTATCTTACTTTTTATATGTATTAGCGTTACTATCATTTATTTGTACTTACCTGCTCCCTATGTATACGTTGTCTAAACATATGTATTATGAATGCTATTAAATTTGGCAGTGTAAATTGTTGGGACCTTTTTTCAGACGGTATAAAAAGGAGGGACATTTTCTCTAGATGCTCGGTATTACAGGGAAGTTATGGCGTATCATCAGAAACTCTTATAAATCCCTAAATTGCACCGTGCGCATAAATGGATGTACGTCACAGTCCGTACCTGGAGTCCGTCAGTGGGGTGTAATGTCAACTTTTCTGTACTTAGTATTCATTAATGATCTCTTCCTGCAGCTAGAAGAATCAATATATAGTGCAAATATTTTTAGAGTTAAAGCTGGTAATCCAACCCTCGCCGACGACATTTCTCTAATTGCAACTAGTCCTCATAACCTCCAAAAGCTTTTGGACATTGTATACGTGTACGCCAAAACATGGACATTTGATATAAATGCTTCTAAATCGTGTGTAATGACATTTGGTTCCAAGAAAAATGCGATATTGCCAAGACTGTTATATGGCGATAGTAGTATAGAAAGGGGCGGTTCTGGCGCAGTTTTCCTGGAAGGGGGAACCCTTGCATATTGTAGCAGTTTTTTCATACTTTTTGGGAAAAAGCTATACTGATGCCCTCGCTGTATATTCTACTCAATCATGAAAACCCGTCAAAAAAAATATTTTGCCCTCGGGCAAAGTCTGACGGAACAAGATAGTCGTCATCACGATCCAAAACGGCATCAACTCCGGATCTAGTCTCGGCAGTTAAACAAAATCAGAAGGAGCAAAGCAATCCTCATCATCCCTATACATATCACACTCAATCATGACACTCAAAATGGGGTTCTGGTAATGTTTGTGGAGCTACGTATTGAAATATCACCCAGTCAGAGATATCGAAATATCAGGGATGCTGAAATAGCATCAAATCAAGAATACTGAGACATCACAGAATCAAGAATACCGGAACAGCATCGAATCAAGAATACTGAGATATCACAGAATCAAGAATAACGGAACAGCATCGAATCAATCATACCGGGAAATCACAGAATCAAGAATACTGAGATATCATCAAATCAAGAATACTGAACTCGGGGCAAACCGGTGATATTGTGATATTGTGATATCACCGCACCAGAGATCTCGGATATCATTAAATCAAGAATACTGAGATATCACACAATCAAGAATACTGAACTTGTAGCAAACCAGAGATATTGCGATATCATCAAATCAAGAATACCGAAATATCACAGGACCAAGAATATGAGATATCATGAAATCAAGAATACTGAACCTGCAGCAAATCAGAGATATTGAGATATCATCAAACTAGAGATATTGAGATGTTATCAAATCAAGAATACCGGAACAGCATCAAATCAAGAATACCGAGATATCACAGAATCAAGAATAACGGAACAGCATCAAATGAAGAATACTGAGATATCACAGAATCAAGAATACTGAACTTGCAGCAAACCAGAGATACTGAAACAGCATCGAATCAAGAATACTGAAACAGCATCGAATCAAGAATACCGAGATATCACAGAATCAAGAATGCTGAAACAGCATCGAATCAAGCATGCTGGGATATCACGAAATCAAGAATACCGAAACAGCAGCAAATCAGAGATACTGAGATATCATCAAATCAGAGATGTTGAGAATCCATCACAGAATCAAGAATACTAAAATAGCATCGAATCAGGACTATTGAAATACCATCGAATCAAGAATACTGATATATCATAGAATCAAGAATGCTGAAATATCACAGAATCAAGAACATTGGAACAGCATCAAGTCAAGAATACTGAGATATCGTAGAATCAAGAATGCTGAAACAGCATCGAATCGAGCATGCTGGGATATCACGGAATCAAGAATACCGAAACAGCAGCAAATCAGAGATACTGAGATATCATCAAATCAGAGATATTGAGAATCTATCACAGAATCAAGAATACTGAAATAGCATCGAATCAGGACTATTGAAATAGCATCGAATCAAAAATACTGATATATCATGGAATCAAGAATGCTGAAATGTCACAGAATCAAGAACACTGGAACAGCATAAAGTCAAGATTACTGAGATATCGTAGAATCAAGAATACTGAGATTTCATTGAATCAAGAATACTGAGATATCATCAAATCAGAGATACTGAAATAGTATTGAATCAGAGATACTGAGATAGCATTGAATCAGAGATATTGGAAAATCATCAAATCAAGAATACCGAGATAGCAGCATGTCAGAGATATTGAGATATCTTTAAATCAAGAACTCTGAACTTGCAACAAACCAGAGATATTGAGATATCATCAAACCAAGCATACTGAAACAGTATCAAATCAAGAATGCGGAAATATCACAGAATCAAGAATACTGAGATATCATAGAATCAAGAATATTGAGATTTCATAGAATCAAGAATACTGAAACAGCATCAAATCAAGAATATTGAAATAGTAGCAAACCAGAGATATTGAGATATCATTAAACCAGAGATATTGAGATATCATCAAATCCAGAATACCGAGATATCGCAGAATCAAGAATACTGGAACAGCATTAAATTAAGAATACTAAGATATCATCAAATCAAGAATACTGGAACAGCATCAAATCAAGAATACTGAGATATCATCAATCAAGAATACTGAACTTGTAGCAAGCCAGAGATATTGAGATACCATCAAACCAGCGATATTGAGATATGATCAAATCAAGAATACTGAGATGTCGCAGAATCAAGAATACCGGAACAGCATCAAATCAAGAATACCGAGATATCACAGGACCAAGAATATGAGATATCATGAAATCAAGAATACTGAAACTGCATCGAATCAAGCATGCTGAGATATCATGGAATCAAGAATTTTGAGCTATCATAGAATCAAGCATGCTGAGATATCACAGAATTAAGAATACTAGAACAGTACCAAATCATGCATACTGGGATATCCCAGAATCAAGAATACTGAAACAGCATCGAATCAAGCATGCTGAGATATCTCAGAATCAAGAATACTGAGATATCATCAAATCAGAGATTCTGAGATAGCATTGAATCAGAGATATTGAGAAATCATCAAATCAAGAATACTGAGATAGTAGCAAATCATGAATACTGAAATAACAGCAAATCAAGAATACTGAGATATCATGAAATCGGAGATATTGAGATAGCACGGAATCCATCACTGAATCAAGAATACTGGAACAGAATCAAATCAAGAATACTGAGATATCACAGAATCAAGAATACTGAGATATCACAGAATCAAGTATATTGAGATATCATAGAATCAAGTATACTGAGATATCACAGAATCACGTATATTGAGATATCATAGAATCAAGAATACTGAGATATCACAGAATAAAGAATACTGGAACAGCATCAAATCAAGAGTACTGAAATAGCAGCAAATCAAGAATACTGAGATTTCATAGAATCAAGAATACTGAACTTGCAGCAAACCTATCATCAAATCAAGAATACTGAGATATCATAGAATCAAGCAAGTTGAGATGTCACAGAATCAAGAATACTGGAACAGCATCAAATCAAGAATACTGAACTTGCAGCAAACCAGAGATATCGAGGTATCATCAAATCAAGAATACTGAGATATCACATAATCAAGAATACTGAAACAGCATCAAATCAAGAATACTGAAATATCGTCAAATCAAGAATACTGAGAGTTCATAAAATCAAGTATACCGAGATATCATCAAATCAAGAATACTGGAACAGCATCAAATCAAGAATACGGAGATATCATTATATCAAGAATATCGAGATATCATCAAACCAAGAATATTGAGATAGCAGCAAATCAAAAATACTGAAATAGCAGCATATCAAAAAAATCAAGAATACGGATATATCAAAGAATAAAGAATACTGAGATATCATCAAATCAAGAATACTGGGATATAATCAGATCAAGAATACTGAACTTTTTGCAAACCAGAGATATCATCAAATCAATAATACTGTCATGTCATCAAATCGAGCATGCTGAGATATCGCATAATCCAGAATACTGGAACAGCATCAAATCAAGAATACTGAGATATCATCAAATCAAGAATATTGAGATATCATCAAATCAGGAATACTGAGATATCATCAAATCAGGATTACTGAGATATCATCAATTCAAGAATACTGAGATATCATCAAATCAGAGATCTCGAGATATCATCAAATCAAGAATACTGAAGTTGCAGCAAATCAGAGATACTGAGATATCATCAAATCAGAGATACTGAGTTATCATCAATTCAAGAATATTGAGATATCATCAAATCAGAGATCTCGAGATATCATCAAATCAGAGATGCTGAAATAGCAGCAAACTAGAGATTCTGAAATAGCAGCAAATCAGAGATCTCGAGATATCATCAAATCAGGAATACTGAAGTTGCAGCAAATCAGAGATACTGAGATATCATCAAATCAGAGATACTGAGATATCATCAATTCAAGAATATTGAGATATAATCAAATCAGAGATCCTGAGATATCATCAAATCAGAGATACTGGAATAGCAGCAAATCAGAGATACTGGAATAGCAGCAAATCAGAGATCTCGAGATATCATCAAATCATGAATACTGAAATAGCAGCAAATCAGAGATACTGAAATATCAGCAAATGAGAGATACTTAAATAGCAACAAATCAGAGATACTGAGATATCATCAAATCAGAGATACTGGGATATCATCAAATCAGGGATGCTGGGATGTCATCAAATCAGTGTTACTGGGATAGCAGCAAATCATGAATACTGGAATGGCAGCAAATCAGAGATACTGGGATGTCATCAAGTCAGAGATACTGGGATATCATCAAATCAGAGATATTGAGATAGCACGGAATCCGTCATAGAATCAAGATTACTGAAATAGCATCGGATCAAGACTATTGAAATAGCATCGAATCAAGAATACTGAGATATCATAGAATCAAGCAGGCTGAGATATCACAGAATCAAGAATACTGGAACAGCATCAAATCAAGAATACTGAGATATGGCAGAATCATAGAATCAAGAATACTGAGATATCATAGAATCAAGAATATTGAGGTATCACAGATTCACGAATACCGGAACATCATCAAACCAGAGATCTGGGGATATCATCAAATCTGAGATCTCGGGATATCATCAAATCGGAGGTACTAAGATATCATCGAATCAAGAATACTGAGATATCATCAAATCAGAGATCTCGAGATATCATCAAATCAGAAATATTGAGATAGTAGCAAATCAGAGATATTGAGATATAATCAAATCAGAAATATTGAGATATCATCAAATCAAGAATACTGGGATATCATCAAATCAGGGATATTGGGATATCATCAAATGGGAGATCTCGAGATAGCAGCAAATCAGAGATATTAAGACAGCAGCAAATCAGGGATATTCAGATATCATCAAATCAGAAATATTGAGATATCATCAAATCAGAAATATTGAGTTAGCAGCAAATTAGAGATACTTAGATATTATCAAATCAGAAATATTGAGATATCATTGAATCAAGAATACTGAGACAGCAGCAAATCAGAGATATTGAGATATCATCAAATCAGAGATATTGGGATATCATCAAATCAGAAATATTTAGACAGCAACAAATCAGAGATTTTGAGATATCATCAAATCAGAGATCTCGAGATATCATCAAATCAGAAATATTGAGATAGCAGCAAATCAGAGATCTGGAGATATCATCGAATTAGAGATCTCGAGATATATCAAATCAGAAATATTGAGATATCATCAAATCAGGGATACTGGGATATTATCAAATCAGGGATCTCTAGATATCATCAAATCAGAAATATTGAGATATCATCAAATCAAGAATACTGAGATATCATCAAATCAGAAATATTGAGATAGCAGCAAACCAGAAATATTGAGATATCATCAAATCAGAGATATTGAGATATCATCAAATCAGAGATCTGGACATATCATCAAATCAGAAATATTGAGATATCATCAAATCAGAGATCTGGAGATATCATCAAATCAGAAATATTGAGATATCATTAAATCAAGAATACTGAGATATCATCAAATCAGAGATCTCGGGATATCATCAAATGAAAGATCTCGGGAAACCATCAAATCAGAAATATTGAGATAGCAGCTAATCAAAGATCTGGAGATATCATCAAATCAGAAATATTGAGATAGCAGCAAATCAGAGATATTGAGATATCATCAAATCGAGAATACGGAGATATCACAGAATCAAGAATACTGAGGTATCATCAAATCAAGAATACTGAGATATCATCAAATCAAGAATACTGAACTTGCAGCAAACCAGAGATATCATCAAATCAAGAATACTGTCATATCATCAAATCGAGCATGCTGAGATATCACATAATCAAGAATACTGGAACAGCATCAAATCAAGAATACTGAGATATCATCAAATCAAGAATACTGAGATATCATCAAATCAAGAATACTGAAGTTGCAGCAAACCAGAGATATTGAGATATCATCAAATCAGGAATACTGAGATATCATCAAATCATAAATATTGAGTTAGCAGCAAATCAGAGATACTGAGATATTATCAAATCAGAAATATTGAGATATCATTGAATCAAGAATACTGAGACAGCAGAAAATCAGAGATATTGAGATATCATCAAATCAGAGATATTGGGATATCATCAAATCAGAAATATTAAGACAGCAGCAAATCAGAGATTTTGAGATATCATCAAATCAGAGATCTCGAGATATCATCAAATCAGAAATATTGAGATAGCAGCAAATCAGAGATCTGGAGATATCATCGAATTAGAGATCTCGAGATATCATCAAATCAGAAATATTGAGATATCATCAAATCAGGGATACTGGGATATTATCAAATCAGGGATCTCGAGATATCATCAAATCAGAAATATTGAGATATCATCAAATCAAGAATACTGAGATATCATCAAATCAGAAATATTGAGATAGCAGCAAACCAGAAATATTGAGATATCATCAAATCAGAGATATTGAGATATCATCAAATCAGAGATCTGGACATATCATCATATCAGAAATATTGAGATATCATCAAATCAGAGATCTGGACATATCATCAAATCAGAAATATTGAGATAGCAGCAAACCAGAAATATTGAGATATCATCAAATCAGAGATATTGAGATATCATCAAATCAGAGATCTGGACATATCATCAAATCAGAAATATTGAGATATCATCAAATCAGAGATCTGGAGATATCATCAAATCAGAAATATTGAGATATCATTAAATCAAGAATACTGAGATATCATGAAATCAGAGATCTCGGGATATCATCAAATGAAAGATCTCGGGAAACCATCAAATCAGAAATATTGAGATAGCAGCTAATCAAAGATCTGGAGATATCATCAAATCAGAAATATTGAGATAGCAGCAAATCAGAGATATTGAGATATCATCAAATCGAGAATACGGAGATATCACAGAATCAAGAATACTGAGGTATCATCAAATCAAGAATACTGAGATATCATCAAATCAAGAATACTGAACTTGCAGCAAACCAGAGATATCATCAAATCAAGAATACTGTCATATCATCAAATCGAGCATGCTGAGATATCACATAATCAAGAATACTGGAACAGCATCAAATCAAGAATACTGTGATATGATCAAATCAAGAATACTGAGATATCATCAAATCAAGAATACTGAAGTTGCAGCAAACCAGAGATATTGAGATATCATCAAATCAGGAATACTGAGATATCATCAAATCATAACTATTGAGTTAGCAGCAAATCAGAGATACTGAGATATTATCAAATCAGAAATATTGAGATATCATTGAATCAAGAATACTGAGACAGCAGAAAATCAGAGATATTGAGATATCATCAAATCAGAGATATTGGGATATCATCAAATCAGAAATATTAAGACAGCAGCAAATCAGAGATTTTGAGATATCATCAAATCAGAGATCTCGAGATATCATCAAATCAGAAATATTGAGATAGCAGCAAATCAGAGATCTGGAGATATCATCGAATTAGAGATCTCGAGATATCATCAAATCAGAAATATTGAGATATCATCAAATCAGGGATACTGGGATATTATCAAATCAGGGATCTCGAGATATCATCAAATCAGAAATATTGAGATATCATCAAATCAAGAATACTGAGATATCATCAAATCAGAAATATTGAGATAGCAGCAAACCAGAAATATTGAGATATCATCAAATCAGAGATATTGAGATATCATCAAATCAGAGATCTGGACATATCATCATATCAGAAATATTGAGATATCATCAAATCAGAGATCTGGACATATCATCAAATCAGAAATATTGAGATAGCAGCAAACCAGAAATATTGAGATATCATCAAATCAGAGATATTGAGATATCATCAAATCAGAGATCTGGACATATCATCAAATCAGAAATATTGAGATATCATCAAATCAGAGATCTGGAGATATCATCAAATCAGAAATATTGAGATATCATTAAATCAAGAATACTGAGATATCATGAAATCAGAGATCTCGGGATATCATCAAATGAAAGATCTCGGGAAACCATCAAATCAGAAATATTGAGATAGCAGCTAATCAAAGATCTGGAGATATCATCAAATCAGAAATATTGAGATAGCAGCAAATCAGAGATATTGAGATATCATCAAATCGAGAATACGGAGATATCACAGAATCAAGAATACTGAGGTATCATCAAATCAAGAATACTGAGATATCATCAAATCAAGAATACTGAACTTGCAGCAAACCAGAGATATCATCAAATCAAGAATACTGTCATATCATCAAATCGAGCATGCTGAGATATCACATAATCAAGAATACTGGAACAGCATCAAATCAAGAATACTGAGATATCATCAAATCAAGAATACTGAGATATCATCAAATCAAGAATACTGAAGTTGCAGCAAACCAGAGATATTGAGATATCATCAAATCAGGAATACTGAGATAACATCAAATCAGAAATATTGAGTTAGCAGCAAATCAGAGATACTGAGATATTATCAAATCAGAAATATTGAGATATCATTGAATCAAGAATACTGAGACAGCAGAAAATCAGAGATATTGAGATATCATCAAATCAGAGATATTGGGATATCATCAAATCAGAAATATTAAGACAGCAGCAAATCAGAGATTTTGAGATATCATCAAATCAGAGATCTCGAGATATCATAAAATCAGAAATATTGAGATAGCAGCAAATCAGAGATCTGGAGATATCATCGAATTAGAGATCTCGAGATATCATCAAATCAGAAATATTGAGATATCATCAAATCAGGGATACTGGGATATTATCAAATCAGGGATCTCGAGATATCATCAAATCAGAAATATTGAGATATCATCAAATCAAGAATACTGAGATATCATCAAATCAGAAATATTGAGATAGCAGCAAACCAGAAATATTGAGATATCATCAAATCAGAGATATTGAGATATCATCAAATCAGAGATCTGGACATATCATCATATCAGAAATATTGAGATATCATCAAATCAGAGATCTGGACATATCATCAAATCAGAAATATTGAGATAGCAGCAAACCAGAAATATTGAGATATCATCAAATCAGAGATATTGAGATATCATCAAATCAGAGATCTGGACATATCATCAAATCAGAAATATTGAGATATCATCAAATCAGAGATCTGGAGATATCATCAAATCAGAAATATTGAGATATCATTAAATCAAGAATACTGAGATATCATCAAATCAGAGATCTCGGGATATTATCAAATGAAAGATCTCGGGAAACCATCAAATCAGAAATATTGAGATAGCAGCAAATCAAAGATCTGGAGATATCATCAAATCAGAAATATTGAGATAGCAGCAAATCAGAGATATTGAGATATCATCAAATCGAGAATACGGAGATATCACAGAATCAAGAATACTGAGGTATCATCAAATCAAGAATACTGAGATATCATCAAATCAAGAATACTGAACTTGCAGCAAACCAGAGATATCATCAAATCAAGAATACTGTCATATCATCAAATCGAGCATGCTGAGATATCACATAATCAAGAATACTGGAACAGCATCAAATCAAGAATACTGAGATATCATCAAATCAAGAATACTGAGATATCATCAAATCAAGAATACTGAAGTTGCAGCAAACCAGAGGTATTGAGATATCATCAAATCAGGAATACTGAGATATCATCAAATCAGAAATATTGAGTTAGCAGCAAATCAGAGATACTGAGATATTATCAAATCAGAAATATTGAGATATCATTGAATCAAGAATACTGAGACAGCAGAAAATCAGAGATATTGAGATATCATCAAATCAGAGATATTGGGATATCATCAAATCAGAAATATTAAGACAGCAGCAAATCAGAGATTTTGAGATATCATCAAATCAGAGATCTCGAGATATCATCAAATCAGAAATATTGAGATAGCAGCAAATCAGAGATATGGAGATATCATCGAATTAGAGATCTCGAGGTATCATCAAATCAGAAATATTGAGATATCATCAAATCAGGGATACTGGGATATTATCATGTCAGGGATCTCGAGATATCATTAAATCAGAAATATTGAGATATCATCAAATCAAGAATACTGAGATATCATCAAATCAGAAATATTGAGATAGCAGCAAACCAGAAATATTGAGATATCATCAAATCAGAGATATTGAGATATCATCAAATCAGAGATCTGGACATATCATCAAATCAGAAATATTGAGATATCATCAAATCAGAGATCTGGAGATATCATCAAATCAGAAATATTGAGATATCATTAAATCAAGAATACTGAGATATCATCAAATCAGAGATCTCGGGATATCATCAAATCAAAGATCTCGGGAAACCATCAAATCAGAAATATTGAGATAGCAGCAAATCAGAGATCTGGAGATATCATCAAATCAGAAATATTGAGATAGCAGCAAAGGAAACACCAGAGGTTAATTCTCAAACATTAGAAAATTTACTCAAGAGACGACGTGCTAAAAAACAACGTAAACGAGAAAAGCAGAAATATAAATTACAAGAAAATATTACAAATGAACAAAAGCAGAAATATGCCAAATTACAAGAAAATGTTATACATGAACTGAAAGAGTTTAATGATAGAAAATCTGAAGAAGGTTTTCCAGAATTAAAACTGGTTGACAACCCGAAATGTGGCTTTTTCAAAGCATACGAGGCGCCTGTCAAGGAATACAAAGACCTTTTAAAACTATTTCATGATGGGAAATCCATTATCACAAAACAAATACATAAAGAGATATCAGAGTTTGCAAAACTAAAACAAGGATTATACTTTCAATTCGGTCTTACTATAGATTTAAATAAAGACGATGGTGCTACCAAAAAACACGCTCAAACGGCAGTTTTATATAGTGAGCACTAGGTAATCTTAAACTCTGAAAAAATAAATGAGTTTTACGATGAATTATCTGCATATATACAAGCGGAGGTTCAGGATTGGAGATGGATCACTGTGTTAAGTTTTACTAGAATATTGCAAAGTATGAACCATTAAAAGGTTCTTCATATATTCCTTTGCCTAAAGCAGTAGCTGATAAGAAAGCAATTATCAATGTAAAAAACGATGATGAACAATGTTTGTTTCATGCAATAAATTCAGCTTTAAATCCAGCTAAAAAGAATTCCGATAGATTATCAAAGTATCCTAGTATAGAGTTCTTAAAGAAAGAGGGCGTCCGTGGCCGAGTGGTTAACGTCTCTGACTTGAAATCACTTGCCCCTCACCGCTGTAGGTTCGATCCCTCAGGGGCCTAGGAATCTTTATGTGAGGAAGCTATCCAGCTAGCTTGCGGAACGTCGGTGGTTCTACCCAGGTGCCTGCCCGTGCACGAAAATTGCCCGGAGGGGCACCTGGGGTCTTCCTACACCAGTGGAAGCTGGAAAGTCGCCATATGACCTTAGCTGTTGGTGCGACTATAAAATCCAATTCAATCAATCAATCTTAAAGAAAGAGGGCATTGACTTTCCCACTCCAATTTCTCAAATTTTCAAAGTGGAAAAACAAAACAACCTCGCTATCAACGTTTACGGATATACAACAGGAAAAAATAAAAAGGTAACTGTTTTTCCATATAAAATATCAGAACAACCAAAAGATATTGAGCGAATTAATTTGCTCTTAAAATCTGAAGACACTGAGGTTGAAGAAAAATCAGAGAATGAAGATGATCCAAATAATGAAGAAGGAATCATAGATGACAACTATGACCCTGGTGATCCAAATAATGAAGAAGGAATCATAGATGACAACTATAACCCTGATGATTATCCCGACAAACCAACAAAAACAAAAATAACAAAATATCACTATTGCTGGATTAAAAATCTGAATAGACTACTTTATGACCAAAACAAACATAAAGGTCAAACTTACTTCTGCGATCGTGGCCTTCACGGCTATTCTGGAAAAAGACTACTTACCAAACACAGAGAAGACTGTGAGGGTATCAACAAAAATTCTTGTAGAATAGAAATGCCGCAAGAAGGTAAAAATCTCATAAATTTTTAAAATCATCAAAATCTGATGCCTGTGCCTTATGGAATATATGCTGTTTTTGAGAGTATAATTAAACCGCAATCAATCAAATTTTGAAAAAAATCTGAAATTCAAAATGTACACGAAGCTTGCGGGTTTGGATACCAGGTTGTCGGACCTGATGGTAAAGCTGAAGAACCTGTTATTTACAAAGGTGAAGATGCTGTTGAAGTGTTTTTAAATTGCATGGAACGTGAAAAGAGCAAAATTAATAAAAAATTTGCTCACCCAGAACCATTAATCATGACACAACAAAATTAGGAAGATTACGAAAAAGCAACACACTGTTGGATATGCGAGAATGAAATAGGCAGAAAATCAGGTAAAAACGGCAAAGTAAGAGACCATTGTCATTTTGCAGGAGAATACAGAGGTGCAGCACATAAAAACTGCAACCTAAAGCTGAAAATAAAACCAAACAAAACACCTATACCTGTTATATTTCACAACCTCAAAGGATATGATAGTAATTTGATTATGCCAAAAATATATCAAATGAAAGGTAATATTACATGCATCCCAAACAACGCTGAAAAGTATATTTCATTTAATGTTGGACAACTTAGATTTTTAGACAGTTTCCAATTTATGGCTTCGTCTCTGGAAAAATTGGTTAAAGCAACAGACAAATCCGATTTTAAAATTACCAAAAATCAGTTTGGGGAACAGATTTACTTTTACGGAAAGGTGTTTATCCATACGAATATATGGACAGTATGGAAAGATTTAAGGAAACGCAATTACCGCCTATAGAAAAGTTTTACAGTAGTCTTTCAGATGAAAGTATAAGTTCCAAAGATTATGAATATGCTCAAAAAATATGGAAAAAGTTTAACTGTAAAACTCTTGGAGACTATCATGATTTATATCTAAAAACTGATGTAACTCTGTTAGCAGATATATTTCAAACTTTCAGAAAAACATGTATGAATGCATATAAACTCGATCCCTTGCATTACTACACAGCGCCTGGATTATCTTGGGATGCTTTACTTAAACATTCTAAAATAGATTTAGAACTTTTGTCAGACATTGACCAGACTTGTTTGTAGAAAACGGAATGCGAGGTGGCATAAGTATGGCATCAAAAAGACACGCCAAAGCAAACAATCCATATGTGGCTGATTATAACCCTGACGAGGAAAACAGCTTTATAATGTATTATGATTCTAATAACTTATATGGATGGGCAATGAGTCAGCCACTTCCATATTCTGGCTTTGTTTGGAAAGCCAAAAACAAAAAAGGAAAATATTCTAAACCAAAACCTGGCAAAGGACAAATACTTGAAGTTAATTTAGAATATCCTAAAGAACTTCATGATAGTCACAATGATTATCCACTTGCCGCTGAAAGATTAAAAGTAAAAAAAGAATGGTTGTCTAAATACCAGACAGATCTGTTAGAAAATAATAGCATGATAAATACAGAACAACTAGTCCCAAATCTTATGGACAAAGAAAAATATGTAATACATCAAAAACCCTGGAACTGTATTTATCTTTGGGTATGAAACTAAATAAAGTACACAGAGTATTAGAATTTAATGAAAAACCTTGGATGGCATCATACATAAATTTAAACACAGAACTTAGGAAAAAAGCTAAATCACAATTTGAAAAAGATTTTTACAACTTTATGAACAACTCTGTGTTTGACAAAACAATGAAAAATCTACGCAAGCGAACTGATATAAAACTAGTCAGAACTGACGGCTCTGAAAATGAAAAAATAAGAAAAATACTAGCCAAACCCAACTTTAACAGGCGTATAAAATTTTCAGATGAATTGTCAGCAATACATGTGAACAAAACAAAATTAACATTAAACAAACCAGTTTATGTTGGAATGTCAGTATTGGATTTATCAAAGTACATGATGTATGATTGGTATTATAATACCCTGAAAAAAAGGTACGGAAATGACTGTACTTTATTATACACAGACACTGACAGCCTACTGGTAGACATCAAAACAGATGATGCATACAAAGACATGGCTGAAATGAAAGATGAGTATGATCTAAGTGATTATCCTCAAAATCACCCAATGCACGATGATACAAACAAAAAAGTATTAGGCAAAATGAAAGACGAATGTGCTGGTGTTGCTATAGTTGAGTATGTTGGATTAAGACCCAAACTATATTCTATTTTGAGAGCGGATGAACAACTTATCAAAAAAGCAAAAGGAACAAAAAAATACGTAATCGAAAAAAATATAAACTTTGAAAACTACAAGGATGCATTGTTTAACAAGAAAAAATACACCCATGATATGAATATGATACCACGATGAAGCATCAAATATACGGCATAACAGTAAACAAAGTAACACTGTCACCATTTTACTCAAAAAAATACATTCGAGAGGATGGAATTACAACTGATGCATATGGTTTTTATAAAAACTTATGAATTTGGGTATCAGCAGGAACAATAAGTAGTTCTTCTTTGACAAATCCTCTCTGTGGCGCTGGTAATTTCAAATAATAAACTCTTATACCTTGCGTCACCATATAACTTTTAATCTTGTGAATATCTACACTCCACATTGGATCAGTTGCTTTGCGTCTTCCACCTTCTTGTTCCCCGGGTTGATATAAATATCTTACACTTGCATTTATACAGATAGGATCACATTTTAATATTTTTGTTTCAACAGGAGGGGGCTTTTTTGTCTCCACATTTATTGCTTTCACAACTTCTGGTAATCTCTTTACCCATTCTCTATTACGTTTTTGTGAATCTATTTCCTTAGTATACTGATAACCAAACAATCTTTCAGCTAATGTTCTGTTAAATCTTTCCACTATAGCTTGGTCTCTGTGTATTTCTGTTCTGCCCCGTCTGATATTTACTTTGTGTTTGGCCATCAACTGCGATGCTGCACCCATAAATTCTCTGCCTGGATCCACTTGTAATAATTTTGGATATTTTAGATGTAGACTGTATATTTTCTCAAATGCTTTGGCAACTTCTGTGCTATCCTTGGAAGTCAGCGGCTCTGCTTCTTTGTATCTACTTGCAATATCAACCACAGTCAACGCATATTTATATGTCTTGCGGCCACGACCAAAGCCAAAAGTATCATGCGGTAAAAATAACAAATCAGCTTGATGCACTCCATTCTTAGCAGAAACATCAAACCTGGGTCTAATTATTTTCGTTGGCGCAGGTAAATAAATCTGCCACACAGCTTGTTTTTTTAAAAATTCTAAGGCTTGTTTCTTACTGACACCAGCCTCTTTTGATAATTTTTTAACTGCTGAGTAACCTCTCCAAAATCCTTTTGGGCTGTAATAAATCTTTTCCATTTTTTTTCTACTAAAGATTAAAATTTATATAACTATAAAGAAAAAAAAATGGAAATCACAACTGCACGATTTGATGAACTGCTCGAAGAGCAAAATCAATATAGCACAAAGAAATGGACAGACTTGGAAAAAAATAAAATATACACTATTACAGATACGAAAATAGTAGATACCGAATATGGTCCATCCATGGTATTAACATTATTAGGCAACTGTGAAGTATGGGCGCCTGATCATCTCAAAAATAAATTAGAGAAGAGTGCTAAACCACCACCATATTATATGCGACCACTTGGATTAAAACCATGTAAAAAAAAAAAAAAATTAGGTATCATGCATATGACAGTCTTTCCAAAGGTTATTTCAAAGTAATTATAGTTTTAAACTTTTTTTTTTATGAAATCAATTTGTACGCCACAAATCCAGTTGCAGCCATGCCCACCACAATAAACGTAATTTCTCTGTTCTGTTGATCCGGAGATGGTGTATAAAAATCACTCAACTTGGGCTCCGGTTCTAAAAGCAAATGTTTGCCAGTTGTATAATAATACTGTTTCATAGCTTGGTCCACATCATCAAAAGTCTGCTCTGCATGATGCTCTTTTTGCAGTTGCTTATTAATAAAATCTAATCTCTCTGTTCTTTTTTTATTCCACGCCGCTTGTGCTGCGTTTAATTGTTCCACTGCTTTGTCATGCCTTTGTCTTTCCTCATCTGAATGACTTCCCATTTTTGAAAAGAAATAATTTGAACCGCTAAACGCCAATGCATTTGTTAATGCGCCACCGATCATCATTGCTACTGCACTTGCCATTTTTTTATATATATATTTTTTAAAATTATTTCATAATATCCGCAGGAATAATACCTTGCTTAATCAGCATATCCTTTGTAGCCATTGCTAACATTATATCCACAGACAGCATCCCATCATCTACCATATTAAAATCCACTTTAGGGGCTGGTTTTTTTAGTAGTTTTCTGCCAATCTCAGAATATCCAACAGTTAAAAGTGTTTCCACTCCAGCGTGATACATCATATTTACAATTTTTTTCCGTCAATACTTGCTGCCATTTTTTTTATAATATTTTTTATATTATTTTTTTAAATAAATTATTAAAAACAATCAAACGGGTCTTTAGGTGCAACATGAACAGCCACAGGTTGCACAGGTTGCGTAGCAGATTTCTTGTTATAAATATACAAACCCAATCCAGCAATGCCTACTAATAAAACCAGACACGGTGGAATATAATTTTTGTATACGTTTATTTTGATTTCTGGTTCCTCTTCATCTATTGTTATTTTTGCTTTGCAGCATCTTGCTTTGCATCTTGCTCTACCAAACGCTTTGCCTTTCTGGCCGCTGCTCCTTTTTTTCCAGCTTCTATTCTTTTTGGATTTTTTACTTTTTGTGCAGGTATAACTTCACTCTCTTGGTTCTCCATCATTTATATTATCTATATTTTTATTTTTATTAAAATCAATATGTCTAACAGTTGTCAGTATTGCTGTAAACGGCGCCAAGCACATTCCATACCTGTAATACAACTCACAACAAGCACTTGTCAAAGCATGATTAATAAATGGGTCTTCCTCCAAATCTTCTATCAGTTTTGGTGGATTGGTTACATTAAAATATTTTGATACTCCCATCACATACAAGTTAATAAAAGAATTGCCTAAAGTCTTGGTCATACTTGCCCCAAGCCTTGCTTCATATCTGCAGTAACGTTTGTTAATTTCATCCGGGGGCATGCTATCTATATTCGTGAGTTGTATGTCTTTACCCAAATATTGACGACTACCGCCGCCAGCCACTATGGCTGATAATCTTTCTTTTTTTGTTTCTTGTTGCTTTGATTCATCACGTTCCGTGAAACCTTCCGATATATCTTGTAATAGTTCTTCCGCATTCATTTTTATATTAATAATTTTATTTTTTATCTTGAAATAAATATAAAACACAAAACAACCAGCTGCGATATTCATGCAACTAGTAATTGTTAGTATTGTTAATACATGTAGCATTGTTATTAATATTGCTATTTTTTTTATTAGCATTGTTAATTTGCCGCAAGCATTGTTATTAACATTGCTACTTTGCTATGAGCAATGCTACTTTGCTATGAGCAATGCTATAAGCATTACTATATTTTTTGATATTTTCATTATATTTTCATGTCAGTATTGCTACTATGCTGTTAGTATTACTATTAGCAACAAAGCAATGCTGTTAGAAAAAAAGCATTGCTGTTAAAAATTATTCAACCCAATACCCAGTTGGTTGGTCAGTCCTCAAAATTAACTTGGAATATTTAGTTTTTGCTAAAGCTTTTCTTATTCTGGTTCTCTCTTCCAACGTCGGAATAACATCATTTTCTCTCAAACAATTTTCATAACTATCTCTGTCCTTGGTGTAAAACATACACAACCATTTTGCTTGCTCCCTTAAATCTTTCAATACAGAATTATATCTCTGTGATATACCCACACTGATTGTTTGGCGTGGCGACCAGAAAATGCCAACTCTGATAACATATCTTTTTTCTTTGTTAATTCTTTTGTGGCGGAGCAATCATCAATGATGTATAGTGTGGGCTTGCCAGCATATTGTTTGAAAAAGAAACGCAACAGTTCTTGTAGCATTTCTTTGCCGTTGCTAACGGGATTGACAATTTTTTTTTTTATCTCTCGGGTTTCTCACATCTCCTATCCAGGATCTATTTTTATAAGCCTCGTTCCACTCTATGGTTGGACACAATATAATTATATGTTCAAAAACTCCAACATACTCTTGTATGTCAAGAACAAACTCTGTTTTGCCGCAGCCTGTCTGACCGCAGATAATGGCACTGTGTGAATATTTAGTATCGTACTTCTTTGAATCTTCCATCTTCGAAATTGATTTGCGCATCTTGTATTATATATAGATAAATATTTAAAGGTTGATCTGCATCTGCTTTTTTATTTATTAGTATCGTTATGCCTTCACTGCCGTTTTCTATTTTTCTTCCACTGCCGTATAATAAATTGTCATCACATGTTCTAAGGTCAAGCCACAAAGCATATGATTTTGTTAGATAGGTCTCAAGAGAAAAATTGGTAAAGTTTAAGTCCCTTGCTACTATTTCTGTCTCTTTGTTTCTTTTTGATGTCAAGGCAAAATATTTGTTGATTTCATCCCAGTGTTGATATGCCTTCATGCCCTGACTATACAACTGATTTGGTACTCCCTCTATTGTCATTTCAACTTTTTCAATCATTGGGTTGTAATAGGTTTCTGTGCTTGTTCTTTCTGGGTCTTCAAACAGCATTAGAATACCTTTCATGCTCTGTGCTGGTACATTAATGTTGATGTTCCAAAGAGTATCAGATTTTTTTTATATTATTTTTCTATGTCGCAAGATAAGATCATACAAAAATACTATCTTACCATTGATTTGCTGTCTTATTTGTCTGGATAATTCAACACCACTAACCATATCAAATTCCAAGCAGTTATTTTTTATTACATAAGATGCATCAGCATCAGTGCTTTTGATAACTTTGTTATAATCATTAAACGTTAATTCATATTCTAACCTGTCACCAAGCCCCGCTAGATAAAATGGCATATGACTTTCTAACATTTCAAACTCCAATGGAATACAAAATCTATTTTTATAAGCTGCTGCTATAGCTTCATCTTCAGTGTCTGAGGAAGCATCTCCCGCGCCAACTCTATGTTTTAACATGTTTGCTTTACCAATACCTTGGTAAGCTATGTTTAATCTTTCGGTAGGGGCTTTCCATAAATCTACATAACAATGATATATATCACTGTCATCTATTGACATGACTTCATTGCCACTTATTCTTATTGTCATTTTTTTCACAATTGCTCTACCCAGATTCTGGTATATAGTAGCGTTGGCGTCTGTTCTGCTTTTAAGTTCTATTTCAAAGGCAAGACGAGCAGTACGTGGAACTATCACATCATTAGTACTTAGATTTGGAAATCTCACAAGCAGTTGCTGGTTTTGGTCTATTGTTGAGGGATTATTAGTTATTACTACACTTGTGCGGATGCCCTTGGCACCATGAGGCTCTCTTAGTTTTCTATGAGGGTTGAGTTTGTCTCCGTAAGCTGACATTGTTTTTATTTTTTAAATATATTTTTAAAATTAAATAAAATAAAAACAATGGCTGAAGGAGGATTCGAATATGACAATCCTGCGTTTGATAGAGATGATTATGATGAATATTATGATTTTGATGATGATGATGCACTGATGGTGCCTGATGAGCCTGTTCTAAGAAGTCTTCTTAATCAAAGCGACCATATTGCTGAGCTTCGTGGGGAGTTGAAAGAATCCGAACTTGAAGCACACAAGAAAAATATTGTAAAATCCTTTTATGATGAAATAGAAAAACGATATAAAATGGCACCGGACAAAATGGATTATAACCAGTTTAAAGTATCAGATAATGGCAAAACATTATACTGGGTTGTTGGTGATAAAGAAATAAGAATAACTGCTCGGCAAGGTTCTTTTACATTCCTTGCTCTTAGTTCTTTGGTAGGTGAATATAACGGGGTTATTGGCTCTGGGGGAACAAGGGGAACAATGGCGGTAAGACAATTTTTGAATTTGCCGGAGTATGACAGTAAAACAAAATTATCACAAAAAGCTCGGCAAGCGTTGGAAAGCACAAGAAATGATTTACCAGATAATGTGGATGCTATTCCATTACAAGATATTTCACATATTATGGATAACATAGAGACATCAATGGATAACATAGAGACATCATGTTATGACTGGGATGTGATAGAGCGTCCTGAAGTTTCAACACAAACAAATATAGACAAGCGTGAAATGGATGGAATAGTAAAAGCGATGACAACTGTCAAGGAAGAACTCACCAATAACTTAGCAAAACTCACACAACTTGATAAAGACATAACAAGGGAAAAACAAAAGTTAGAACAAGCTAAGACTGATAATGATGAATTTCAGATAAAGAGAATTAGCGACCGCATCAAAGACCTTGAAGATGAGATAGGTGCAAGAATGGATGTCATTAATGAGAACAGAAAAGCTTTTCGTAACCAAGTAAGCAGGATAAAAGAGACAATAAACAAAATGTTAAACGAGGATACAACTCTTGGTGAGAGGATTAAAACCTTGTTTAGGGAGCAAGGTATTACTATTGTTAGTATTTTGACTTGCGTTTGGTATGATTATTGGGGTATTAGTTGAGACCATTATTCCTACAACGGGAGGAGGGACTGCGCCAACTCCAACTCCAAAACCTGATCCATCAAGTTTAAAAGACTGGATAAAAAAACAACAACTTAATCTTGGTAAACTTCTTGCCAACCTAGCTGGTAAAGCTGCTGCAGCACTTCCAGGAGTTATTGGTGCAATAGTATCATGGTTTTTATCTGCAACAGGTAATGTTATTAATTGGCTTGGTAGCAATCTATGGGCTTTGCTTGTGTTTGTTTCCGGGTTGTTGTATGTGGCAGCCAAAGAGTGGTTTAGGAAATCTCGTAGATAAGTAATGCAGCAAGACCTATTACTATAGTACCAACAATTATAGTTGTTTTGTTATCTTCGTGTTCAATCGCTATTTTTTGTATTTCTGGTGGGTTATGCTCCACAATTTTATGTATTGATTTATCAAAGTCAGAATGTTCCGGTAAAAATTTCTTTGTTGTGGTGCCTTGAAAAGGTTGAATATTTTTTGGTGGCACTGGTTTTACATTTACATCATTATTCAATCCTAATGCTTGTGCATCGGTTGCTATTACAATGTCATTATTGTGGTCTTGTATTATTCCAATTCTTAATTCCATGTCACTCGGAGACATGTACAATCCACTTCCATAGACAAAATTGACTTTACTTCTTGCATATTTTAGGGTGTTTTCATATCTTAAAATTTGACTGGGCAAGTCGATGGGGCTATTTTTTGCTTCCTCTACATTTGCTAAAAATTGTTTCTGTGCATCAAATGCCGTTCCAGTTCCAAGTATATCTGTTCTTGTTTGTGATTGTGAGCCAAGGATTGCCCAGCAGTATGTTCTTATGCTGTCATTGATTCTTTCTATTCCAGCTCTTGTAAATCCAGATGAACAATCAAGTATAAAAGTAGACCAACTATTGTCAGCCTCAGATCCTTTTGCAATGTAATCAATGTGATATGTTTTATCACTCTCATAGACTGTGAAACTCATCGTTTTGTTGTCGTATACAGTATTTATCAAAGGATGATAGCCAGTATTTGTCCAGTAATTATAAATTGTTCCTAGACCATCATTATAGCTTTGTTTCTGTCTCCAGTCCGAATTTAAGTCAACGTTAAACTCCTTGCATATTCTCTCGTATGCGTATCGGTTATATGTGTTATTAAACGCATTCCAATTTGAGTCTTGCGGCATTGCTACACTCATCTCAAATAATATTCTTCTGACTTGGTAATAGACATGAAATCGAAATAATGAACCAACCAAGACATCAGCTTTTAGATGGTTGTTGAGATCAATGCCACATCCAGTTGTCGCACACCAAATAGCAAAATTCAACTGATTCTGCCAAAATGACATACAATCTGTTCCCCAGCGTTGGACTATAGCATCTGATTTGACGTAAGGGAGTTTGTATTTTTCAAAGACATTGGGAGATGATGCTTTAAAGTCTTTACCGTTTGATGTAATGACTATGTTTTGATTTATTATATCTATCACTTTCCTGCTGAAAGTATTTGAATAGTGAGCATCTGGGTTATATTTAAATTCTTTAGAAATCATTTTTATTTTATATTTATATATATATATTAAAAAAAATGTTTCATACAATTTCAAACATATACAATTGTATTAGCTTACAACAGTATATCGATTATAGAAATGGAGATAAGCGCGTTGGATTAAAAAGTTTTACACTATCGGCTGGTATAATATTATTCATGAACTCATAAAGACACGAAACCCAGATAAAATAGATCATTTAGCAGGTGGACTTTATAACTTTCAAGACTTGGTAGAAAGGTTTAAATTGCTAAATGAAAAGATTATCCTGGACAATATTGTCCAAATTGGTGCAGCCATTATACATACGCCAATAGAGACACGAATGTCAAGCGGTCTTTCAAAAATGCTGGGATTCAAGGACAGAAAATGGTTGACAGGTACTAATTTAGGAGATTACCCAATTGATTTAGCTCCTTATAAACAGCTATATGTTCATCTGAAACAAGTTAATACGAGTAGTAATTATTTCAATGGTGCACCAAGCACTATTATAGGGGTTGTACCTGTAGTAAATAAGCAGTATGGAGATATTGTATATACAAGTTTTTATCCTGAATATCACTGTCTTATGAATGGTGCAATTTCTGAATTGACAATAGAAGTCAGAGATGAGTATGGTGACAAGATAAATAATCTCGGTTTGCCTATGAGTTGTTTTAGAAATAATTTAAAAAATATATTTTTATAAAAAAAACAATGAGTATATTTGGACCAACAAGACCTAAAAAAACAGAAGACTTAGAGGCTTTGACAAATAATGTTCAAAATTTATATAGGCGAATTGTGCCTTTTGTTGACAAGTTTAATCATTTAAAAAATAAAGTTGATAATCTTAGATATGGGATTATAACAATATTTGCGGAGGCTAAGCACCCACTTGTGTTGAATAGAATACTCTCATTTGGTAACGGTGGGGCAGAATCAAATGTGGGGCATGTAATGACACGCCGTGGTCGTATTATGGGAATAGGTTTAGCAAGTGACCGATTAGTTGGTGACGTAACTGTAATAGTTTCTGTCAATGGTGTTGAACAACCAAATTATGGCATAACGCTTCACATCATCCCACGCAATCATGATAAACCTTTAGAGATTGGTGCTGGTTCTGTTGTTAACTTTGTATGAAAGGTTGCTAACGCTACCGCTGTGAATACGGTGGTATCATTATTAATTGAATTAATTTAATTTTTTATTAATAAATAAAAAAAAATGCCGAAGCAACCGACAGCACCAAGTAAAGATTTCAGAAATTGAAAAAAAGTTAATTACAGAACGAGATATACGTCAGTCACTTTATAAAAAATATAAAAGTGGTATTAATATTACAGATGGAATTGACACTACCTTGATATCTGCAGGTGTTATTATGTCTGGGATTGGATTTGTTGTTCCAGTTTTGTTACCTTTGGAAATAGCAGCAATAGTATGTGGAGCTACAGGTGTTTGTATTAATTTTATCAGACGGAAGCTTAATGCAAAAGCTCAAAAACATCATGAAATAAAAACTTTGGCGGAGTCTAAGTTGAATAGCATAAAGCAGTTAATATCAAAAGCGTTGAGTGATGCACAAATATCTGAGCAAGAGTTTAAGATGATTTTAGATGAGTTAGATAAATATTATAGTTTAAAACAGGACACCAAACAAAATAAGGCTGAAATAAGTGAAGTTCAAAAAAAGGAACTAGTAGAGCAGGGAAGAAAGGAAGCAATGGCAACCTTACAAAAAAGTCTAAAAAGTGCGTGATTTATTGTTTTAGTAGCGTGTTTGAGTATGATCCGCCACCTTTGTATTCAAGGTCGGAAATGTAATTTTGATAACTATAAAAAAATAATTAAACTTGCAGTCTTCACTACCCCTATTTTGAAAAAGTTTTAATAAATCAAGTAAATCATGTGATTTATTATCTATGTATTTTGGGGTAGATACTTGCTCAAGTTTGATTTTACAAAATCTGAAAACAAGTATCTACCATTTCATATTTTATTTCTTGTACATATTTGTTTTCAGATTTTAAAAAATCAAACTTGAGTAAGTAGGTACCATTTCATATTTTATTTCTTGTACATACTTGTTTTCAAATTTTAAAAAATCAAACTTGAGTTAGTAGGTACCATTTCATATCCCGAAGTATGTAAAAAAAAAATTGAGCCAGAACCCCCAAAATACATATATATAAAGCTCATACATATTAGGTATGTAAAAACCTGACCCTGGATATTGTCCCGTAATACAATTCCAAACATATATCTAATGTTGAACCCTGACTATGTTCCCGGAGTACACGCAGACAGAGACCCAGACAGGCCAGGCAGAGACCCAGACAGCCAGCTAGATAGACCAGCCAGACAGCCTGAGAGACAGACAGACAGACAGACAGACAGACAGACAGACAGACAGACAGACAGACAGACAGACAGACAGACAGACAGACAGACAGACAGACAGACAGACAGACAGACAGACAGACAGACAGGCCAGACAGAGACCCATACAGAGACTCAGACAGACAGACAGAGACCCAGACAGAGACCCAGACAGAGACCCAGACAGAGACTCAGACAGACAGACAGACAGACAGACAGACAGACAGACAGACAGACAGACAGACAGACAGACAGACAGACAGACAGACAGACAGACAGGCCAGACAGAGACCCATACAGAGACTCAGACAGACAGACAGACAGACAGAGACCCAGACAGAGACCCAGACAGAGACACAGACAGACATACAGACATACAGACAGACAGAGACCCAGACAGAGACCCAGACAGGAGAGACAGAGAGCCAGACAGAGACCCAGACAGACAGACAGACAGACAGAGGGCCAGGCAGAGACCAAGACAGGCCAGACAGAGACCCATACAGAGACCCAGACAGGCCAGACAGAGAGCCAGACAGAGACGAAGACAGACAGACAGACAGACATACAGAGTGCCAGACAGGCCAGACAGAGAGCCAGACAAAGAGCCAGACAGAAACCCAGACAGACAGACAGACAGACAGACAGACAGACAGACAGAAACACAGGCCAGACAGAGACCTAGACAGAGACCCAGACAGACAGACAGACAAACAGAGAGCCAGACAGAGACACAGACAGACAGACAGACAGACAGAGACCCAGACAGGCCAGACAGAGAGCCAGACAGAGAGCCAGACAGACAGACAGACAAACAGACAGAGAGCCAGACAGAGACACAGACAGGAGAAACAGAGAGCCAGACAGACAGACAACCAGACAGACAGACAGACAGACAGACAGACAGACAGACAGACAGACAGACAGACAGAGGGCCAGACAGACAGACAGACAGACAGACAGACAGAGTGCCAGACAGACAGACATACAGACAGACAGACAGACAGGTCAGACAGACAGACAGAGACCCAGACAGAGAGCCAGACCGACCGACAGACAGACAGACAGAGACCTAGACAGGCCAGACAGAGAGCCAGACAGAGACCCAGACAGACAGACAGACAGAGGGCCAGGCAGAGACCAAGACAGGCCAGACAGCGACCCATACAGAGATCCTGACAAACATACAGACAGAGACCCAGACAGAGACACAGACAGAGACCCAGACAGACAGGCAGACAGACGGAGAGCCAGACAGAGACCCAGACAGGCCAGACAGAGAGCCAGACAGAGACCCAGACAGACAGACAGACAGAGGACCAGGCAGAGACCAAGACAGGCCAGACAGAGACCCAGACAGGCAAGACAGAGAGCCAGACAGAGACCCAGACAGACAGACAGACAGAGGGCCAGGCAGAGACAAAGATAGGCCAGACAGAGACCCATACCGAGACCCAGACAAACAGACAGACAGAGACCCAGACAGAGACCCAGACAGACAGACAGACAGAGGGCCAGGCAGAGACCAAGACAGGCCAGACAGAGACCCATACAGAGACCCAGACAAACAGAGAGACATATACATAGACCCAGACAGAGACCCAGACACAGACAGACAGACAGGCAGACAGACAGAGATCCAGACAGGCCAGACAGAGAGCCAGACAGAGACCAAAACAGACAGACAGACAGACAGACAGACATACAGAGAGCCATACAGGCCAGACAGAGAGCCAGACAGAGGGACAGACAGACAGACAGACAGAGAGACAGAAAGACAGAGAGACAGAGAGACAGACAGACAGACAGACATACAGACAGACAGAGAGCCAGACAGAGACCCAGACAGACAAACAGACACGCCAGACGGACAGACAGACAGACAGACAGGCAAGACAGAGACCCACACAGAGACCCAGACAGACAGACAGACAGACAGACAGACAGACAGACAGACAGACAGACAGACAGACAGACAGACAGGCCAGAGACAGAGAGCCAGACAGGCCAGACAGAAAGCCAGACAAAGAGCCAGACAGAAACCCAGACAGACAGACAGACAGACAGACATACAGACAGACAGACAGACGGACGGACGGACAGACAGACAGACAGACAGATACACAGGTCAGACAGACAGACAATGACCCAGACAGAGAGCCAGACCGACAGACAGACAGACATACAGAGACCCAGACAGGCCAGACAGAGAGCCAGACAGAGACCCAGACAGACAGACAGACAGAGTGCCAGGCAGAGACCAAGACAGGCCAGACAGAGACACATACAGAGACCCAGACAGACAGACAGACAGACAGAGAGCCAGACAGGCCAGACAGAAAGCCAGACAAAGAGCCAGACAGAAACACAGACAGACAGACAGACAGACAGACAGACAGAAAGACAGACAGACAGACAGACAGACAGACAGACAGACAGACAGACAGACAGACAGATACA